>JAQIXR010000435.1:0-28000 GCA_034700825.1 Quadroppia sp. Gr-Ori-00064 | reverse complement strand
TCTCTCTCTCTCTCTCTCTCTCTCTCTCTCTCTCTCTCTCTCTTTCGCATTTAAAAGTTTTAAAATTCATATTATACTTAAATTTGAAAAATGTTTTACAAATAAATATATTTGAATAATTATTGAACAAAAGTTGATATAAAGTATAATAAATTCAATTTTCAGTCCCTCTCGAAGGGGAAGAAAATAAAAAACATTTCGCTATACAGTATATTATGCTAATTAATACTGAGATTTTGGGTTAGAATAAAATTATGGTTTAATATAACTCTGAAGTAAAACAAATTATTTTTACTAAACTGTTAATGTATTTTCACAAACATAAAAATTGAGCTCAAATTCAGTGTTCAATTGAATTGATTCTCAAGTCGTTGACACAAAAAGTATATATAATATGATATAAGAAATAAATGTTAAAATTTTGACAATTTTTCTATTGCTTTATATATAATATTAGATTTTTTTTCCGACAACTGGTGTGTGTTTTGTAGAACTGGTTTGGGATTAATAATGGGTTTAATAGTAATTGAAAAAAATAAATATAAAGAATAAGTGTTTTGAAAGTGAATTCAAACCAAAACGAACAAAACGTCTAGATTTTTGCAAATAAATCCTTTCAAAGTGTGTCTGAAGTTATATTGAAATTGAATCCTGAAATAAAAGTTTATATTTCTTGATTGTTATCGAGTTTTTGATAAAATAAAAAATAAAATCAAAGAAATTCATAAAGTTTTATATATAATATTTATCAGTAAAATAAAAATTAATTATAAATATAATGCTTTAAATTCGTTTTGTGCTTTGAATTCAATATTTTTACAGATATAAAGAAAATAAGTTATAATTTTATAAAATTCTTTTACAGAATTTTAAGAATATTAATGGATTTCTAAAGAATAATTTGAAAGAAGAATTCGTAAAATGATATTCAATTGAATGCAAAACAATATAATAAAAGCATATATTTTATGAATGATAAATAAATACATTTAAATGGTTTCAAAACATATAAACATTTCAATGAAAATGATTTAACATTTTGTTTAAAAAGTCAATTCAGAGCAAATGGTGCTCTAAAACCATAAATATCTATACAGGGTATGGTTTAGGGGAACGAATGAAATGATTCACTCAAATACCGTGTTTTTTATCGCAACTTAAAAATCCCAGTTATATATAAAAGTAAACAAACCCCTTGAATATACACCTTATCTGACTCGACATACATTTTTTTGCATCCCTTCCCCCCTCTTAGTGGTGGGGCTATATTCAAAAATCCGTATATATTTTTTCAGTTCGTATGCTTTCATTTCAATAATGATTTCGAGGAACAGGAGTTTTAACACACATTTGCATTATATTTGAGCACAAAATGAATTTTTTTCACAGAAAATAAAACACATTTAAATGTGATTTTCAAAATCACACACTTTTTGAGAGTTATATATATTTCTCAAAGTAAATAATAGAGGGTTAGGAACGGCGGGTAAGTGGTGGGTAGGGGTAGGAATACTGCAAAAGTGAGGCTACATTACAATGAATTTACTGATACCAAAGAGCACTGGTATGTATGTATGTATATAATAAGTAGAGTAGAAAAATATATTTCAAATATTTATCAATGATATGGAAAAAGAGAGATATTTTTTGAGCACATATACTATGCATATAAATAGTGAAGAGAGGCGTATAAATCTCCTGTTCCTCTATTATAGTGAAATGCATTCAAATCACATATCAGTCGCTGTTTTTCTTTCGCTAGACTTGAGTATTGATATGAGTGGCCAGAGAGCTGTGGCACTGATAGGCATAGGGATTGGGATGTGTCTCAAAATAAATAAATAAATGAAATTTCCCTAAAATTGAGTGAAAATTAGGTATTTTAGTGAACAACGGAACTGGAGCTAACTTTTCACTGTTGATGTGATAACCCTAATAAAGGGGGATATTTTGTTGAAATAAATTGTAAATAACTTTAATGAAGTGTTGAAAACGGAAAGTCATTTATAATTTAAAAACGATTTACTAATTAGAAGATTTGTGATTAAGTGATGCAAATGTTTTTCACAAAAATCAATACAAACATTGATTTGTGACAAATTTCTCGCATTTCTTCACAAACGCTTAAATAATTAATTAATACTTTATTCTTTGAGGGCATCGATAGTCACAAAAAAACTTTTTTCTTAACTTTCACTTAAACTCCAGTCATTTGTTTGCCATTTAATACTTTAACTTTACTTTCGCTTTGATTTGGAGAGCATTTAATTGATTTCACTCTCCCTCTCTCTCTCACCCTTTCCCTCATGTGTTGGCTTTAACTGAAAATCATTTATAAAATTAATTACATTTTGTTCACAATTCAAATAAAATACACATAATAGTAGTGAAAGACTTTGAATTGTGTGGAGTGATCGATAAATATGATCGGAGACACTTAGAAAATGGGTTCAAAAATACATTTATATTTAAGTGTATATAATCGCAAACATTTTTATATACGATTTGACATAAATCCTATGGTTTTGTATTAAATGTTTTGTGAGTAAAGAAATCATTAGTAAAAAAAGAGAAAATAATTGACAATTCATTTTGAGTGATATATTGTTATGAATTGTTTTCTTTATGTATGACTCGAAGGAAAGGGATCACATCTATACATATACATTGTATAGTCATATTCCGTATGAACTATGGGTTAAAAGAGATTATAAAAGAAAATGAGAATCAAATCAATGTATTAATTGCTGATTGAAGTGAAAGGCAATACATGAACAATTGTAACCAAAACTAAGAGACCATATATTATACAATGCATTGATTTTGTGGCACATCTTTGGCCTCACATTCTTTGCAACACATCTTTTGCTCACAAACTCTTTTATATTGAAAAACTGTTTCTTATAATATTTTTTTGTTTTTTCGTGAAAACGGTTTCTCAAACTCTTTCTTCTCCCAGACTTAGGTGCAGTCAAGGGGTATATGAAATAAAATTTTTGGATTTTTATAGATAAAAATGTGTATAAAAAGGAAAATATTTTTCTATTATAACAAATATATTAAATAAATATTTGTTTGGCATTAAATATCACCCTTTTTTTGGTATTAAAAAATGTGTTTTTTATTACCCCTTTTCCCCCTTCAATTTTGTAGAGTGGTCACTACTGTACTGGGCATATCTGACTGCATGCCAGATCAGCCCTTCCTCAACAATAGCCTCAATTCTAGGCGATAAGGACTGATCGAGTGATGAGCCCAGGAGTTGGTGTGCCTGCAGTTGTTGTGTATGATTGGGTGAACCGAAAGGAAAATAACAATAAAATATATATTTTGGTCAACCATTGTATGTGTGTGTGAGTGAAAGTGCACTCATAGCTGTGGGAGCGGTTAGTATTGGTAATAATGAACGGGAATAAGGAATGGGTTTAACATTTATAAAGAATAAAAGGTATATAAATTCAGTGATCATTGAATGGCATAAGAATTATAAACACTGTATTTGTCTCTCAATTTTATAAAAAATTATTGATTTAAATAAATTTGATTTTTGTCTAAAGTATTGCTTTATATAAAGTTTGAATAAGAAATCAAATCTCAAATGAATTCATAAAATATTTTTTCATTCATACAGTCGCTTTCACTCTATAGTCCCATTTTTTCAGTCATTCGTCCCATGATTTCAGTCAAAAGTTTTTGGGTAAAATATTTTGCTTAAAATATAATAAATGTTTGATAATTATTAATATATATAATGTCTAATAAAATATAGTTATTATTGACATTAACTCTATTTATGTTTTGGATATTTTATAAAAGATTTGCTTTAGTTATCAATACTTATGTATAACAAAAATCTGTTCTTATATTTCACATCCAATTAGATATGAATAGAATATACATATCTATTAAATCTTATGTCATGTTATTTAGAGCTCAAATGCATTCTTATTTTAATGTTTTTCTCTGTCAATGAATACTTAATAGTAGTAGTCATTGAATAAAGACATCAATAAATTTGAATTTATATAAAGTTTTTAATATAACGAATAATATATTAATATAAATCGTATATAAAAATTTATTCATAAATATTGAAGAGATTTTATAACGAATTGAATATGGATTACGAGTTAGAAAATGCATTGAAAATATTCTGTTCCCAAAACACAAAACTCAATCATATTATAGAATATTAGTTTGAAATTTATTATTCATTTTTATGATATTTTTAGTGTTATTTTTGGTAAGGAATAAGAATATGATTTTGTAATAAGAAAAGCAAATATAATACCCCTTAAAAGTATAGGTATGAAATTGATATTGATTTTCGCGAAGAAATTGTTTGTTTTGGTTTTAAAATTTTAAAACATATAATAGTTTCAAATGAAATCGATATGAGTTTTACAGATAGTATTGAAACGATTATTATTTCATTTTTTTCATTAAAAGTCTTTTGCCGTTCATATCAATTGTGTGCCAAAGAGATTATGAATGCATTTATGATTTTTAATGAGTTTTTCTTAAATATGATTTTGAAAAAATTCATATTTAGATAAGAAATCAATTATTGCTTTTAATATCAGAGATTAAAACCCCTTTTCGATAGCAAAGAATTTTTTCCAAAATTTTATTAATTTTTTTTATAAAAAATGAGTTTTTGTACGAAATATATATAAAATATTTAATTTAAGTGCAAAATAAATCACAAATAATTTTCAAATAATTATTTGATGTATTAAACAATTAATCAACAAATGGATTATAAATATTAATTTATTAATAGCGCCGTTATGTATATAAGTGTGTGTTTGGGCGCAAATATTTGTTGTGAACATTAATTTTAGTGAACAATAAATCGATAAAATTATTATTACTTATAATAGGCTTTTATAATAAAAGTGTGCGAAAAATATATGTTTAATGCATTCAAACGACTCATAAAATATAAAGAGAGAAAAAAATCAAGTGATTTATTGATACCATTCCTATTAATATGAAAATATGAAAGAATATATTCAACAGAATATTCCACTTTTGACGCTCTAAAGTATTGTTGAAAAATCTTAAGCAAAATATTTTTAGTATTTTATATTCAAAGATAAATAACGAGAAAAATAATAAGATATTTAATGTATTTTCGATGAAGTTTTATATAATATATAAGAGTTAATATTGTATTTTTAAACCTACCCGTCCTTTCAAACACTATTTCATGGTATATATTGTAGTGAAAATATACTGTTTATCACAGATATAGTATTTAATGTTTGGATAAACACTAACCAAAAGAGAGCGAAAATAAGACAATAAATCAAAGGCAATAGAATGAGAGGAAAGACGTGTAATTTCGCTATTAATATACACACAAAACACAACGTCTTTCTTCAAATGTTATGAAAAAAATATTATTTATAAATATTGAAATATATTACAAAGAAATGTATTGAATGAGAAAATATGTGAAACAATGATAGATAGTGTGTCCGCACAATTATTTCGGCGGTTCCTCTAAATAGGAAATGAACAGAAATGAAGAGAAGGTCCGATTTTGAGAGAAATAATACTAATATTAATAATAAATATTATATATATTTTTGTTAACATCTACTGAAGAGTAGAGAAATGTTGAGAGAATGAAAGGACGAAAAAAGATGTCTATTTATATTACCGTATTTTTATTTGTCTTTTGCTTTGTCTGTAAATAATAAGAAACTTTTATTTAGAGCCAAAAATATCTGACAGGATATGAGAGATCAGTCTGTTTTTGATGATATAGAAACTAATGACATAACTATATGTTATATTAATAGCAATATTTGGCTTATATTTTGAGAGTTGTGTTCACTCTATGCATGAAATGTGATTATAATATATTTTGTTATCAATTATACTAATAATATGTTTGCCCTATATTTTCAATAATAACAGATAGTCTCTCTCTCTCTCTCTCTCTCTCTCTCTCTCTCTCTCTCTCTCTCTCTCTCCATCTTTTCATTGCTCACAAAGAAATGAATGATTGAAGAAATTTGTAAAAAAAAGTTTTACTGAATATTTTGTGACATATTTATAACGAGAATAAGTTCTTCAGAATTTGAAAAAATTTTCTCTAAAAGAATTTTTTTATGAAAAATATTTATATTTTGTAATGAAATTATGTTTTGATATAACAGTTGGTATACAAACAGTGAATATATATTTTGTGTCATAAATTCATGTCATATATGGAGTGAGAGAAAGAAGTGAAGACAAAATACTGTAATATATTTCATAATAAAAATATATATACATTTTGTGTGCATTTTCTCAACATTTTCATAGTTTATACTTTAAAGTGAAGAAACATTTGATATATTTTTTCGCTTATGTTATTTTAATGTTAAAACTCAAATGTAATGAAAATTTTCTCATTTTATATTCACTCACAGAGTTGGGTACTGTATGTCCCTGTTCTTCGTTCTCAGCCTCCAGTGCCTCTAATGTATTCAATATTAAAATGTGTGCCAGTGCTGACCGATTGCATAGTAGTCGACTGTGAATAACATTTCACAATTGAAATCAAATGCACACAAAAGATAAGCACAAATGTTATTGAATTCAGAAATTTCTTATTTAATAAATACAACCAAACGTTTGAAGTATTTTTCATACGATAAAAACTGATGGCTTTTTAGTGTCAATCAATAGTTGATTGTATATACAGGAGATAGAAGTGGTTGTATTGACTGAGCAAGCACATTCTCTCATACATATCATACACACACATAACATAATTAACAAATACATCAATCAATGTCTGCGACAAAAGAGTAATATTTAGTTTTCAATATTGAAAATTGAATTCTTTGATCAAAAAATTCAATGTAAGGAATAATTGTATGAAATATTTATGTCTCAAAAGTTATTACTATTTTTTCAATGAATATTACATTTTGTTATAATATAAGAAAATTGATTGAAATTAAATGAATAATAAAATCTGTTTTAATTAAAAATAAATTCTATAATCAATTTAATGATGAAAACAATATTTTTTTCATTCGTTAACTCAATTAACTTTTTTTATCATTTATTAGCCGATAATTAAGTCATTAATTTGTATCAAATTTTTTTATTGCTTTTGTGTCTAATATTTATTATGTTTAACATTAATATAAAAATTTATAGCCATTGAGTGAATGCTTTCGAAGCAAATACTGTACTCTAATTATGAGAGAATCTGTTGGCAAATAAATAAATATAATTCACATTTTGCTTATGAGTTGCGATAAATTGTTATGTCTTTCCATTGATTCGATTTTAGGCCACTCTTTACTGATGATGGAATGGCACTGGCAGCTTACATACAGCCCTGGTCATATACTGTACTTACTGTTCCTGAGATTTAAGGGCCACAAGAAAAAAAAGTCTAATTGATTAGATTGAAGACTGAGTCGAGAGAACGACATATAAATAAGTCATTAGTTTAAGTGAAACATAATTTTCATTTAAAATGAAGCGATTTTTTGGAAAGAGAGAGAGAGAGAGAGAGAGAGAGAGAGAGAGAGAGAGAGAGAGAGAGAGAGAGAGATTATTGTTTAAATTTTGCTAATAATTAGTATTTTTATGCAAATATTCATTAATTTGTTTTATATTATATATTATCAAACCTTTCATTTATGGCATTATATAATACTATTGAATATATTTTGTGCTGATTTTCAGACTGAGTTTGCTATTGAAGTGCACTTTAAAACAGAATTTTGATTTTCATTCATTAAAGGGATTTATAATTAAATTTGTTTACAAAAATAGACGTTAATCACAATATAGGACACAATAAACATGTCATAAAAGCATTGGTATATTTAAAAAAAAATTACTATCAGTGCCTTAACAATGAAAACACAATTATCTTTAAGTTATTATTATTATTGATATTCACATAATTTCCAATAAAATAATTTTTGTTCAAAAGTCAAACAAAGTATTCAACTAATGATATGTTTTTTGTTTGTGAAACAAGTAATTAAATTTTGATTTTTAAAAATGTATTAAAAATCAAATTCAATGAAACACATTCTGTATATGGATTTCAAATATAATTTTGTGAATATTTTAAACTATAATCACTTTTGCCATTAATTTATGCGAAAAAGTTGTTATCGAATTAATGTCAAAAAGATATGAATTCACAAAACATATGAGAAGATATCCAATGAATATCTGGTCTAATGTCAAATCAAATTAATTATATTTAATTATATATTTATTTCTAATTATATTCTAATTATATTATTATTAAATTTTAACAGAATTCAAAATTATATTAAATTATTAAATAAAATTTAATATAAAATAATTCAAAATAAAAATTCAATATTTAATAATTTGGACAAAATATTCTTTATTTTTTGTTTAGACAAACATATCATTTAGTGATCAAAAACCAAGAATTTTTAATTATAAATAAATGAATGCATTGTTTTGAAAGAACACAGAATATTCTGTATTTCAAAACTCAAAAGATTGAAAATTTTTAATTAAAATGATATTCATCTCTTATGTAAAGACATTGTGTTTAAAAATTTTAGAATAAGTTTTGTATAATAATTATTGTTTGTTATACTGAATATTGTTTAATAAAATTGTATTTAATATATATAAAGTTTGAGTGAAACAATGAAATGGTCATCACTGGAGGAAATGGTTAAAAGCCTATTACTATTGGCTTAAAAGTATACAAACATAGAATATATACAGAATATTCTGTCAATAAATAACATTGGTTACAATTGTCTGTCACTTTCTTTTGCCAATAGTATTCTAATGGCTTTACTCCCTCTCTCTCTCTCTCTCTCTCTCTCTCTCTCTCTCTCTCCCTCTCTTCGATGACTCTAAACGTATAACTAAATTGTAATTTATTTTTATTGTTCAACATATGGACAACAATTCAAATGAAATGCAATTGTTTTGAAACAACTTTTGTTTTTCTCTTCTCTTTGTTATAATAATTCAATTGCTATTCAAAGAGTATATTAAAAAAATTAAAATATAAATCAAATAATGATATATAAAATTGAAAAACAGATTATTTCTAACGAAAGGGTCATTTTAATGATTTTGTATTTTTAAGCAAAGAATTTTTTAATGTGTTTCCAATGCCATCGAAGACATAGAAAAAGTGTTTTTAGTTCAACAGTGAATATACTCAATGTTTAACTTTAAGTTTTGTTTGATTTTTCTTATATGATATGAAAACATATTTTCTTTTTTCTATGAAAACATCTGTTATTCCATTGGTCTCTCTCTCTCTCTCTCTCTCTCTCTCTCTCTCTCTCTCTCTCTCTCTCTCTCTCCAGACTCTTTGAAATGTTTTTATATAAAAGTCCAGTATTTATGTTAAGAAATATTGAGTTTTTTCCTTTAAAATAATATTTGATGTTTGTATTCATCGGTATTTCATTAGAAGAAAATGTATTTCAATTTTTATAATGAAATATCAATTGATAAATATTTTGGTTTTTAGAAAAGTTTGAAAAAATTGACATAAATTGTGCTCATATTTATTGCTGTTATTTTAATTGGTTTTGCATTCAATCCAATATAAGTCAATACAAAATGTGAATAATTTATAGTTTTGTTGCATTTTATGCAATAATTGTATTCATAAACAAACATAAAATCACAAATGATTGAAATAAACGCTTATTTCAAAAGTTATTGAAAAATAATTCAAATAATTCCTCTATTTTTGAATGAAATGTATTGAACATAACATGCATTTGTGTTATAAATAATTATATATTTAGATATTGTTTTTAAATATTGATTTCCGTTAAATATATTAAACTTTTTGTAAAAGTTTTTCATTCATTCAATAATAATATAATATATAGTATTGAAAAGTTGTTCGCAAAAGGATTTATGTCTTATTTTGTGTTTTATACTTATTTTGAGCCTTAAGTAAAGTTAGTTTAGTTTAGATTTTTTTTTAGTTTTATTTTATTTATTTTCTTTTATGAACAAAAACTCTTCAAAAACAACAAAACAATCGATGAAAAGAAAATACTTAATCAGCAAATACTTGTAGAAAATGAAAAAAATTTTTAACTGTAATTTAAAAGAGAGAAATTGTTCTCAAAATTATTTTAAATTTAATTAAAAATATATAAAATTCTAAAACTAAATGACTTTAGAAGTATATAAAGAGTTAGTTTAGTGAAGAGAAAACTTTCAAACATTGAGAATCACTTTTACTAACAATTTGTGATTAAATTGAGTGCAAAAGTTGTTCAAAACATTGCAAAACATTCAAAACGACAATAAATATTAAAAATATCTCTTTTAGCAATGAATTTATAAATAATTTTTATTATTTGATTAAAAGAAATATTACAAATAAATCTTAATAAAAAGGAGAGAGAGAGAGAGAGAGAGAGAGAGAGAGAGAGAGAGAGAGAGAGAGATGAAAAGTATGAATAAATGCGAAATATATTCTGAAAATTTTGAAAAATAACTGTAGAGTTGAGTTGAGATAATTTATAAGAGATATGAGTGAAGACGTGATTCAGTGCACCTGCCGTTTTGATTGGGTTTGTATGTATTGTTGTATGAATTTCATGATATATCATATATTCAACAATTTTTTTCAGATCTCAAATCAATTCGTGTTATAAAACATGCTTTTTATGCAATTATTTGTGTTTTGTTTTATTACTTTTAATATTGTTTTCGGAAGCCCAGCACCTGTCGTTTGGTCTGTTTCATACTGCAATCTGTTAGCCATTCGGCCCTATTTGTAATATTCATGTTTTTCTCATTCATTAAAATAATTAAAAACACAAACAATCGATTCTTTGGGAATGAATGTGAAAAATAATGATATTTAGCGAAACATTATATTATTTACGCTTTTATTGCTTCAAAACATTAATTCTTTTGCTTTTTTGACATTTATTTTATTTTTGGTAATCTTTAAGTATATATAAATAATTAGAATCTAATGAATGGCAAATGAATGGCAAATTAAGGTGCGGTCAGACCTTTCAGACCTTTCACCAAACAGGGGTTTAACAAATGCCACAACAATTCATAAATAACTAACGAATCAATTATTTCCTCATTTTTATTATTGTTTTCAATTAATGAATAAATTTAAGCAAAGTTTTAAAAATTGATTTCAAATATTATTTTTAAAAAAGAGGTCATCAAAGGAAAGGACATTTTATGGCTTTTCGTTTGTATTCAACAATTTTTTTTCTAAGTTTAGATTATATTTAAAACTGAACACAAAAAATGAATTTTCATTTATTTGTTTGCAGTTCAGAGAAGTTCAGTGTTTTGTGAATCAAATATTTTTTTAGTCAAGAGTTTCTTAAATATTTGAATACAACATATAATTGTTGTGTTGGAAAGGCATTAAAGGCATTGCAATCCCTTAATAATGAATATCTATTTGGATGAAAATCCTTAAGAAATCATCAGATCATAAAAATGATATTTTCTGAGAGTTGGCTCAATTCATGCTATCTATTCCAGCACATTATTGGGCGAGTGTTTTCAGCATTGCTCGAATCACATCCCCCTGTAATTTGGTGTCTCTTCTTCTCTCTCTTTGACTCAACACAGCCTCGGGCTCTATGGCCTTTCAGTACATATACAGTGAGTTATTTGAGAAGCCATCCCTTCCCCCACTCCTACATAAATGATGCCTTTCTCTGCCCGCAGTTATTCACACCAAACACATTATATTCTTTAATAATCGTCAAAATGTACTCAATATAACAGAGTCTGCAATATATCTCTACTTCACTATAAGAGTACAAATGCAGACAATTTAGAAATAAATATAAAAAACTTCATTATTATTATCACTAAAGCATTCCTTTCGCCAAAATGAGCCCATTCCTCGGCGACTGTCCATTTGGGACAGTCTTATTCAAATTGTATAACTTTTTTGAATAGTCTTATTGTTCGCTCTTTTAGTGTTTGAATTTAACAAAAAATATTATCATTAAAAACAACGAAACAATAAAACAATTTTTATTGAAATCTATTTTTAAATGCGATTAAAAATAAATATATTTTATGTGAAATATTATAATAATTAAGACATCAAAACCACTAATGGATTCGTTTAATTAAAAAGCCATAAGATATTGAAAATGTATTCCAAGTGTAAAACAACTCCTTTGAAGATCTAATCCATGAATGTTCACAAAGACATTAACAAAACTATAATTCATTATTTTATTACCAATTCATTGGCATTAATGGCATTAATGGCTCTAAAGCTGTCGTTGTGTTAACTAATAGCTGACAATAAATAAAAAAATGCTTTAATTATTAAATGACTGTTAATTACATCGAAAGCATTACTTGTGTTAAAATCAATGATTTATTGAATACTAATTCTATTGTAAACGCATTTAAATATGGAATTCAATGTCAAACACATATAGTTTGAGACCGACCGCAGAGGAGGAAGCGATGGAGCGATGGATTTGCGTTGACAGCACTCTTAGGCACAGCATTAAATCTATTAGACATCCTGCTGGTGCTGGTCAGCACAGTTAGCATCCCCTTAACTATACATTGATTTGCTATATTGGTTCACAACTGTGCACACACTCTCCGAGCCCTCTCCCGAGCCTTCTCTGAGCCCTCTCTGAGCCCAAGATTTGATGCAATCATAAAATGATTTTTGAATTGAATTAAACAAATGAAATGGTTTTGGCATTTCTTACGACACAAGAATCTGAACTGAGCTTCACTTACAGCTCTTTGTGTCAAAATAAAAGAACCTCAACGGGAGGGCAGTTCTTATGTGAGCCTTTCATACAATACCTTGCTCAAAAAGGCATTCAATATATTCATCATTAAAATGCATGTATTTCTAAAAGTGAAAAAAATACTGCATTTTATTTATATCAATAAATACTTGTTTTAAAAGTTTTTTGTTATAAAAGAAAATATTGGAAATAAAAACTTTTTATTCATATATTGCAAAAACTTTTACTTTAAGACAAACTTTTACATTAAGACAAGTTTTTTGATGAAATTTTTTTACATTTGATTCAAGAATTCGTCTATTATTTGAATCATTAAAAAGAGATAAACTTTTTTTATTTAATGAAATTCAATACAAATTAAATGCTATTATAATATACTATATAATAGACATTCATTTAGTGAATATAATTATGGTTTGAGACTAACGATTGAGTTGTGATTTGAGTTAAAAATAATACCATTTAATAATGTCTATAATCTTGTGTTTGAAGTCTCAGACATTGAAGTCTCATTCACTTCATTGTTGCAAGACTTCAATCAAAGGTATGTTTTATTGAAATGAGTGCTCTATTTGTTTGGACACAGTTTGCATCCGTGCATATCATTCATGCATATTCGTAAGAGAAGGGAATGGTAGGAAAGGATGGCTCACCTGCACATTTGGAGTATATTTGGCGTTGAGGCCAACATTATATTAATATGACTTCAAACGAAGAGTACTTTCGCAGAAAATGTTCAACTTTTCACTGAAAATCGTTTTCAAGTTTAATAATAAACTAATGCTTTGAATGCATTAAAATCGTTGAGACATTGAATCCAATGAAAAGTCATTGCAAACACAATTCATATCATATTTGAGTTACAGATAATTGAAAATTCATTACAAAACCAAAGTATAACTAAAGCAGTGAAGCAAAGAAGAGATGAACTCACGGTATGGTTTGGTGTTCGGCACCTGCTATAGCAGACTGAGCTCACAATTACTTTCATAGACCTTCTGGTAGTAGGAATGGGGCTCAGACTCTACAGCTATTGATGGGCAGCGGTGGGCAACGCCTTCAACCGCTTTACAAGAAGTCCGACAACTTCTGGATCGGGAAAAGTCCCTTTCATTGAGGGATTGGATGAATAGGTTAAGTGACGTGAATCTAGTCTTAGCTCTGTTTGAGCCAAATATACGGACAGACACTATGTATTGCACCACCACTTATGAGAAGGAGTAAGTCTTATATCTTTGCCATTATCTCAAGTGCTCCTCATTGGTCACGGCATCGAACACATGTACCATAAGATTAACACAAATTCAATTGATTTACATGTTGACCAAAGGCAGGTGCTATCCATACCATACCATACCATAAGATTGCATTTTAATCAGAGCTCGAGAGCACGCATCACCTTCAGTGCCCCAACACTGCCATACCAGTGCTCCTTCTAATGACTTGATAATCATTTTATAAATTATTATAACTTATGTTTCAAACAATGAATTAAAACAAAAATACATATTTAAAGTATATTTTTCTATCCCTGAGAACAAGAAACCCCTTAAAAGTGCAGCTGTGCTCAAATCACAGCCAATACTCGACCCAAACTTATGGCACAAATTCTATAATATCTTTCATAAGTCTTATTAAATTAAAGCATTAAATTAGTTTTTGGTAAACCAATGCAGGCCAGGGAGGAAAGACAGGCTGTATGTGTTGATCGCTTTGAAAGAGGCGGTCATTTATGATAAAAACGCTGAATATATAGAATTTTTGAGTTATTCTATCATTAATTAATTAAATATTATTTGATATAATTATCACAAAATATTAATTAATTTTTTGAGTCAAAAATACCATTAATTTGTTTGTTATAAGCAATGATTGAAAACATGAAAACAAATAATAATTGTTTAAGACTTTATTCTTTAAATGAAAACAGGATTTGTTTATTTAAAGCAGATTTTTGTTTAATACAAAAAAAGAAAGAAATCTTTTAATGACTTTCAAAAATTAAGAAAAGATTTTGTGAACAGGAGTTGAAAAGTTAGCATAAATTTGAAGCATATCTAAAACGTACGCTCAATAGACTCAATAGACATGACCGGAATTCACGAAAAATGCTTTAAAACCAACTCATCTTAACTTAATTGTTAAGAAATTCTTTTCAAACACAAAATACAGTCAAATGAGGAATGAATCACTTTTTCTGCTTTGATTTTTTGTATATTCTTTTAAAAATATCGCTTTATTTAAATGTTTTGAAGAATTTTTATTGCATTACAAACATTGTGTTTATGGCTATCATTGACGGCATTATTAAAACCATTTGAACAACAATTATCGGCGAAACTCGTCGTTGGCATTGAATTCAAAGGCATTTTTAGATTTATTTTTCAAATCAAAATATTCTGAGCACCTGTCGATTGGGAATGAGAAAGGCTTTATTATATGCTATAAAAGTATTGAATAAATTAGTTTTTTTGTGAATAAATTATAAAACTATTATTACTTTTAAGAGTTGTTTAGTTTTATTCAATAAATTATTGTCACATTAACTCAAGTCATATAATTAGGGCATTAATTGTCTTCACTCACAGCCTATAATCCCATCCAATAGTCAACAATTGTTTTGAGACTTTTCATTAGAAAATCGTTTTTCATTGCGAATGAAAAGTTGAAAAACACTTGAAATGAATTGTGTTATAAAATTATTTTAATTATAGCTTATAATCAAAATGAATTAAAAACAAAATTTTTATGTTTTGAATGAAAATATTTTGAAAAAACAAATCAAATCTCAATAATTATAAAATTATTTCTTCAATAATTGTGTCATTTATTTGAAAAATTGTTTTATTAATATTTTTTCATATATTAAACAAAATATTAAATAAAATGAAAGAAAATTTTTGGCCAAATATTGAATTTATTCTAAGATTGATTTCAAGCAAAAAAACATTTTTTTAATTATTTGAATATAATTCGCATAACAATTGTCTAACATTTGTCTAACATTTGTGAAACTAATTTATAATACAATTAATTAATAATTACATATAAAACACAAATTCTTTAAAACATAACTTTCTTTAACTTTCAAATAGTTTTATTCTTTCAATTATTTTGAAATTGTTTTGCATTTTTTTGTCTCTAATAATATCACACTTTTATTAAATATTTTATTATTATTATTAAATAACTTAAAAATAAATTTGAAATATAATTAAAAAAATGAAATTAAATTTTTTGTGCGTTAAGTAAACAAAAATATTTGCGACCATTAATAACGAGTAATGATTTAGTGGTCAACCCTTGAAGGGGTTAAAGAAAACAAAACCAATGATCCGAAAAAAAGAGATAATTCTTTGCCCAAAAGACTAGTTTAGAAACAATTTAAATAACAATGAAATAAATATAAAATTTTAGTCTAATCTTAAGGATAGGAACAGAACAAAAAAGTGTCTCATTTTGCAAATTTAGTGTCAATTAGTGTTCAATGATTTTGATTATTATCACTAAATTCTATAAAATATATACAATAAGTGTTGAGTGAATCATATAATCGTATTATTGGATAACTTGTAATAAATGTCAGATTTGAGGAATGTTTGAATGAAATGAAATTATTAATAATTATTAATAAATGGTTTGGTTTTTTGTTCGCAATTCTCGGCAAACAAAACAAAATGAATTAATATGTATAGAAATATGGCTTTCATTAACAGTTTGTGCGATTTGTTAACAAAATAGTGAATAGAATTCAATATAACATTCAATATAACAAAAAACAAACATTTCTTAACAATTCATATAATTCAAGATTGGACTCGAGTTTTGTGTGAATGAAATATCAAACTAATGGACAGTTAGTTTATGACTCATTTTCGTCTAACTCAATGAATCTGCCAATTATTTCGTCCACTTCTGGCGGTAATCTCAATAGCATTGGGTCCGGAAATTCTGCAAAAAGATTAACCGTTTATACAATTGCTTTCATTTATGTCAAATCTCTCACCGAAACGACCAAAAAAGGTGGGAGAAATAGGAAGAGAACTCTTGAGATCAAGACTTTCCAAATGAGGGCTTTGTTTTAAATCTTTAAATGGTTTGACTTTGGGTTTGGCGGTTTGGGACAGATTTGGAGAACTCATGCGTCGGATGTTCCGATTATAGGGCGATTCGGGCGTCAAAAACTGTATACTTTTATTGACAACTGTCGGCAAATCCATTAACTTATCGGTGGTTTCATTGTTTGCTTCAAAGCTATTCTCTTTATTCGATTCCAAGTCCTTTTGTGTCTTCTTTTCATCTAAATTCATGTCCAATATTTCAACATTCAATTGATTTATGTCTGAATTGTTATCGATTTTATTGTCTAAAACGGGTGAAACACTGAAACGTCCAGACGTTCTGTTTGGGGCATCGCGTGCTGAGCTCCAGGAGCCCAAACTAACAGTCCTTGTCACAGGTCTATGGCTTCCATGACTTTCCTGCATTGAAATAACGTCTGGTTTGGAACTGGAATGAGATTTAGAGCCATAGATCGCATTGGATATAACGTCGGGTTTCATATCATTCTCATTGCGATACGAAGAGAATGAGGAATTGGCAACACTTGACTCATCCCTGGCCTCACTATGTTGTGGATCGGCGTTCGCCATCCAATCGTCATTAATGTCACTGTCCTTCAATGGAGATTCGATGTACTATAAAACAAAAATGACATTTCATATAATTTGATAATAAAAATCATTTCATTTTGTAATCAAATACCGAATTAAGCAAATCATTGGACTCTTCGTAGACGGCATTGGACTTATTGAGAGCACAATAACTTTGCAATTCGTGCAACAAATCCCTAAAAGTTTGGACATTCTGTTCATCAACGCTCTGTTCGTCAATAGTTTCAGATATTTTGAACTCAAAAACACTTGTGTTATGTTTCATGGACTGACAGATAGCCATAAGACCGGCAGTTCTGATATAGTTATCACTCAAGTCCACAATCATTATCTTCGAGTTGTCTGCAACCACTTCTCCGATCGCAATCGCACCTAAAGATTGGGTTTTCAATTGAATCATTAGTTTATGACTTCATGTCTGAGCCATACATACCTTCACAGGAAATGCTAATTGAACTCAAATTGAGATATTTAAGAGAACTACAGGAAAGGAGTCCTTCCTTCAAGTTGGACACACCGTCATTGCATAGGCTGTTGTTTGACAGGTCCAGACCAATCAGTGACCGGCATATAGACTGTGAAAGAACATTTCAATTGACATCAATTGTCTTATGTTTGAATCCATTGTCGACTTACCAGTGCTTGTGACAAATGACTCATCGCTCGACTCGTTATCTGATTGTCGCTTAGATTAAGTATTTTGAGGCCTCCGTAGGGCTGATGGGACAGACCCTCACATATGTGGTCGAGTCCTATATCTTGGATGTGATTCCTTCTGAGATCAAGAACGTCAAGACAAGTGTTCGCCCGAAGAAGGTTTCCTATCTGTACGCCATCTGCAGAACATATCTTATTGTCTTCCAAATAGAGTTCTCTTAGGTTTGTGTTGAGCTTAAGTGCGGCCACTGTTTGGTCACGAATAGAGTCATAGAGTTATTGACCAGAAATCAAATCTCGTATTCAATACTCGCCTAAAATTGCAAGACGTCTGCCATAAAGACCGGCGTTTTCTAAATGAATTGTAGATAAATGCGAACCCAATCGCATCGCCCGACCCATTATTAGGAGGATTTGCTCATTCAGTCCAGTGTTGCGAAGATTGAGGTATTGTAGACATGAGGTCTAAAGACAAGTGATTGCAAGGAATGTGAGGTCAAAGTGAATATGATATACCTTTTTAAGAGTACGACAGAGTGATTGCCAGCCCATAACACCTATGGTTTTGTTGTTTGCAATACATAAATGAGTGGCACATTCGTACCATTCAATACAGTCGAACAGAGCCGACGCTCCCTATCATTGGACTCAATGTTAGACCAATTCGACAATAGGTGTAATTAATGTCCAAACCATACCTCACAGTCCAGATCACAAGAATCAAGGTCAATCATTCGAAATACAACCCTTTTTAGTATTTCTTCCAATGCCTCGCAATGTCTCCAATCAAGCCTTTCCCCTGAATTAGGGGACAAAACGATTATAATGTATTTTATAGTTAATTAAAAGTTTATAAATAAAATAATTTATAAAACATTGTATAAATTAATGAATAAATACCTCTAAGTATGAGATCCTGTCCTCTCATATCCTGTCCTCTCATTCTATTGCAGTTAAATTTCTTGAGAAAAAAAAATTATTTCATTAATTATTTTATAATAAAAATAAAATAATTTTGGATTTAATCCAAAACTAACAAAACGAAAAGTAATGAAAACATGAAATGAAATGAAATTTCAATAATGAAAGAGATATTGAAGACATTTATGTCGTAAACAACTTATAGAAACAGAGTATTTATTTAAAACTATTTTTAAATATATGTTTAAATTATATGAAATTAATTTTTAAATAAATAATTACATTAAATAAGTCGACAATAAAATAATGAAACAAATATTTGAAATGTTTTGATCCATGTCTTATAAAACTAATGTATTATCGATTTTTTGTTATATAAAAAATTATTTTTATTAATATATTGTATTCTTTCATAAAATTCTGTTTGAAATACATTTCTTTATAATAATTGTAACAAAAAATATATTTTTCAATTAAATATTGGATTTATTATAAAAGAAATATTATTAAACATTTTTAGATTCAAAGATAAATTTTTAAAAATTATATTTTGCTCTAAATTTAATATTAAAATATATTTGAAAGAAATATTTATTTATAGAATTTTTTCAACTAATTGAAGATTAAGTAAAACTTATATTAAATAACATTTGCTATGAATATAAGAGTTTTTGTCGACCAAAATACCTTCAATTGATGAATAACTCGAGGAATAGGTTTGATATTCTGTTTGTCACACGCCGTCTGATAGGAATCTATGAGGGATTCCATGGTTTGTGATTCACTCACTGAAAGACAAAATTAAATAAAATAGTTATTCATTGGAATTGAGTTATTAATAAAATGTGATAAGAATTGTGATTTTCGATGAGATTATATGCCATTGAAAAGAATTTTCTTTACATATCATATGTTGAATCAAATGTCAAACAATGCAAACAAATATTGAATTCAAAACATTTATAGCAATGAATAATTGATGGCTTAATACAGATCTGTATATAAATAAAATATTAATATAAATAATAATTCTATAAATATTTGTTTTGTAAGAAAGTATTGTTACTGACAATGAATTATGAATTTATTTATCTTTAATTCTGTATATATTCATAATATTTGACACAATTTGATTGACATCAAAGCAAACACAGAGAGAAAAAAAGACATTTTTATGTTAAATATCGATAGAAATTAATAGTTTTTTTAATCATAAAATGCATAAAAAGTCATAAAATTGGGATATTTTATATGAAATATTAGTTATGATAACATATATTATAAGTTCATACGAACTATATTTCACTCCTATTATTAGACATCGCAGACATGGTATCTAAGTTTAGACGTCTCTTAACTAATCATCTCTTGTGCCAAATATATGCCAATAGTGTGAATGATATACCAATTGGTTTGCAGTCATTTGTCGTAACACAAAATCAAGTAAATACCAAATTTGTCACAAAAACTAATTGATATATTTGTGTGCACTCTATGTATGACACAAAGGAATTCATTAATTTAAGTAATGGGTGGACAGGTATATAACAATCATGTAATTCCATTGTTATTTACTTTTTCTTTGTGTCGCAAAATTATTAAAAGTTATTTTCATTAAATATTTGCATAAAATTTTTTTTTTCTCTCTCGAAAATCAATAAAAAGTTTACAAAAATATAAATAACTTTTATTTCTATCATTAGTTTTGTGAAAATATTGGAGAAATTGAAGAAATAAATAAAACAAACACACAATCAATGGCTTCAATGGTCTTAATCCTTATGTTTTGTGTAAAATAAATATAATAAACAATTAGCTCTCAATTGTTTAATCAGTGGTTTTATGGCCTTTTCATCAAATGTGGAACAAGTCTTAAATGACTGTTCCATCAAATAATAATAATGTGTTTTGAAAAACAAAGACAAATGTCATTAGACTTATAATTATTTCAAAAATCAATACATTTTTTGGCGAAATGTTTTTCATGACAAAAACTACTGCTCGCAATCCAATCCAATATGACCTTTCACACTTCACGCATTGAAATCATCTTTCACTATTAACTCCAAAGCACAGACACTTTGTCTCAAGACATACAAAACGAGTCAAAAACGAGTCGAAAATAATTAAATTTTTGAAAAATAATTCAATTTTTTTATAGTTTTAATTACAAAAAACTATAAAAAAAAGTTAAACAACGATTAGATTAAGTGAAGAAATTTTGATAAAATAATGAAAATATTACACAAAAAACTAATACCTGTAGTGATTATACCGCACCGTAATGTTGGATACCTGAGCCGAGAGCACAAGAGGTCTCTTATTAATAATAAATGATCTAAAGATACGTTAATTCAATTGCGATTACATTGTTTAGATTACACACAAAGAGACCAATTAGTGGTGAACAACACTTTAGATAATTTCTAATATAATTGTAATTATTATTATATTTATTCATATATTTAATAAATATTTATATAAAATATATTATAAAAAATAAATTCAATTTTTCGCTCAATTTTACACAAGAATTCAATTCTTGAAGATTTAAACCAAAACTTAATCAAAATCTCATTAATTATTTGTAACGAAATTCATATATAATTCAACAGAATATTCTGTATTCACTCAAATCATATGTAAATGAGTTTTGAATTTAAAAAAATAAATTTAAATAAAACACAAAAAAGACATTAATTTATGAGACAATAAATACCGAATTGGTATGGATTGGGAGCATCAAAATAACCCGTCACCATCTGGTTGTCCTCTGGAAACTGGACCCTATGGTGACCTTTGGCATGACCTCTGAGCACAGACCCGATCTGTCGGGACTGAGAGGTCGGTGTCGTGGGCGCCGACACTGATTTGAACGACTCATTGGTCTCTTCATTGCATTCATTCAAATCAATCATTGTTTCAATGGTTAGGTCTTTGAATCACTTGTTCTTCAAATGTCAACAGCGATCGACGTCTCGATGTCTCACTTGAATGAAGACAATTGTCGTAAACATTGTATACAAAACGCGAACAAAACCATTGATTACAACTGTTTTCACAATTCAATCATCGGATCCACTCTCGAGACAATGGTTTCGCTTGTATTGGACTCACGACTGGAATATGGGATCAAATCGCTATTGTTTGGCATCAAAGATGTGATGAAAGTTATGACAGACATTAAGACTAACCAACACTGAAGACTCACTTCTTATCAATACTGACTGACTGTAAGCCTAGACTCAAGTGAATCAGAGTTTGCGTAATAATAGTCTCATTCAGTGTCTTATTGACAATGAAAGTGATTAACAAATATGACTATAGTTTGAAATTTTTCGTTCAATTTATTGCTATTTTCTTTATATATTTTCAATAGATTTCAATCACTTTAATCAAAAAATCATTTTTTTAAATCATTTCAAGAATTTTTTCTTCAAAAATCATTTTTTGTTTAAGAATTTATTTAATTTTAAAAATATTTTATTTAATATAAAATCATTTTCTAATTAATAAAAGTTTAAAAGAAAACGATTTTAACATTCAATAGAGATTTGTTCAAAAGTTTTGTGATTTTTGATAATATTTTTGTATGAAAATTATTATTAATAATATTTCAAATGTTTGTTCATTTGGTTTACATTTGATTTACATTTGGTTTACATTTGAATGTTTTGCCCATATTTTGCTTATATATTAAGAAGTTATTCAATATGTGATATAATCTGTTTTGATGTCAATCTACATCATGTTGGCACCACTGACTGAGCAAGGACAATGTCATGAGTTGTATGGCCATGATAACATGATGAATGACATTGATCACTTGAAAACTTTTCAGTACAGTATTTACGAGACGTTTGTTATGTTTATTATAAGCAAAGCATTTATTATTTTCATTATTCGCCACAACTTTAAACTGTGTTATGTTTTGCGTATGCGTTGAGTGAAGGCATGTCTTGTGTCGACCAATGCTTGCCATTGAGAACGGGTTCACAATATCTGTATTTCTCGTCACAGACTATACGAACGATGCGTTGATTCACACAATAATGCGATTGTTTTTATTGTTTCACAAAATAATCGATTTTTACATTTAATCACATTTTTAACCATTGATTGACTGAAGAAATAAAATGATTATTAATTGAAAGTCAAATCATTGCCGAAAATGTCGTCCGAAATGAATAGCGTTTTGGAGGCGAGTATTGATTCCAGTGTTTGCCATCCGTTGACAATACAGACATCGATGGGAACCAATTCACTCAATGGTCAGTCGAGTCAGTCATCACAGATCACTCCGGCGTCGATGTCTTCGTCAACGCTGTCGGCGGTGACAACACCGGCCACTTCGCCCATCGCAACGCCCACCGGAAGCACATCCAAAGGGTGTGGAAAGCGATCACAAATGTTGACCACTTCGAAGAGAGACAGTTGTGAAGGACAGACACAGAGAAGACAATCGAATCGTTGTGTCAAACGAAAGAAATTTGACGACGAAGTCGTCGAAAGCAGTATTACTTACGCCAAAAACCAACGCTCAAGAACTGCGTCCACGAGTGGTATCGTCACACCGGGTGGCAAAGGAGGCAACACTCCCCTCATTGTGAGCCCATTGCCCACACCTGTGATGACACCAACGCCCGAACCGGCGGCCAAAAAGCCAAAGCCAATACTGACGGCGACGTCGAAGAGAAGGCGTTATCGAAACGCTCACAACAATGCCCTCAAAGACATCGGTCGATGGAAACCAACCGATGATTTGGCCCTCATATTAGCCGTACAGCAAACCAATGACTTGGACTCAGTCTACCGGAGCGTTAAGTTCTCGTGTAAGCTCTCCATCAACGACATTGAGGACCGTTGGTATGCACTGCTCTACGACCCGACCATCGCTAAGGTGGCCATCGCTGCCATCAGACAACTTCATCCCGATATCATAGCACAAGTCCAGTCCCGCGTCATTTACAGCGATTCAGAGGAAGAGGTCCTCAAGACTGTCGCGTCGACCAGTCAGCCCTCCTTCGAAACCTTTGAACAGCTGTTATCACAAAATTGCAATCAATTTCTTCCTCAAAGAACACCCAAATCATTACAAACTCATTGGACTCTTCTTAAACACTACCACTTATTGCCCGACCAAACGGTTCAGTCATTGCCACGACATGAGGACAGCATCAACTTCTCTGATGCCGAAGAACTCGTCGACAAAGAGCTATATCAAGAGATGCCTTTACTCTATGGTAACAGTGCTAATGATGTCATTCATCAGGAACTGCTGTTTTCGGACAGAAAGACCAAACGAGAGATACGACTACTGGAGAACGAGATCCCGAAGTGGCAGGTCTTAGTGGACAGTATCACAGGAGTGGCGCCGTCTGACTTCGACAACCAGACACTGGCCGTATTGAGGGGACGTCTGGTCAGGTATTTGATGCGTTCCCGTGAGATCACATTAGGCCGATGTACTAAAGACAGTGTCGTCGACGTCGACCTTTCCCTCGAAGGGCCGGCGTCTAAGATATCTCGAAAGCAGGGAATCATTAAATTGCAGCCAAACGGAGACTTCATGATTGCCAACACCGGCAAACGGACCTTCTATATAGACTCGAAGCCAGTGCTCGGCTCCGGTAGTTGTCTCAAGATTAGCAATAACTCAGTGGTAGAGATCGCTGGACTCAGGTTCGTGTTCCTCATCAATCAGGACCTAATCGCCGCCGTTAGGGCTGAGGCCCTCAAGAACCAAATGTAACCAAACTTTTCAGTGAAAACTATTTTTTAAATTCGATGTAATTTTTGTCAAAAAAATATTATATAAAATAAAATGAAAATAATTACAAATTTTTTATTGATTTTTGTGAATGAAATGAAATGTTAATTAATTTCTATAATATTTGAGTTTATTTACAAATATTCACAAATAAGTCGACGAAACGGATTTGAGTGCACGTCGGATGACATTCCAGTCCTCCATAATATCACTGTCTTTAAGCATATACACAATATAAGGTCCAGAGACAGTCACCGGCTTTCGGCGCCTGTCCTGCAAACTGATGGCATCTCTACTCATCACTTCATAGCCATAAGCGCCGGCACTTCCGTACCGTTTCTTCTTCTTAGAGAACGCACTTTCAGTCCAGATATCACTATCGATGGAATTCCTGTCCTCTTCCAGGCGTCTGAGCTTTTCCTCCACGTCTTGTCTTATGCTGTCTTTGAGTAACTGTTTTTCACTCTATAAATGCAAAAACCATTCATTGAATGCCATACCAGTGCTGGACATGCCTTACCTCAAAGTTCTGTTCGTTGGCCAACATCTCTGCCTCGAACTGACACCTAATGTTCTGGAGTTTGAGACCACTCAGAACTTCGGCCACTTCTGTCCTAATCCTCATATTTTCCTGCAATTCCTCCAACGGCTGCAGATATTCCTGAGCTCTTCCGGCCTTCACTTCTTCGAGTTTGTGCTCCACTTGTGATAGTCTTTCGACATATAAGTGGTCTTTGAGTGCAATGAATTGCTTCTCCAAATCAGACATCTCTATAAGACATTCCTCTTTCCTCCGATCGCACTCTTCTTCGTCTATCTCTGTGATCATCAAATGGTTAAACACTTCTGACATCAACTCAATCACTAAATACCTGAACTCTCGTCGCCATCAGATCCCGATCCGGAGTCGGTCTCCGAGTCATCGTTGGTGTCGTCTTTGTCGCTGTCGATCACTTCCTCCATCGAGTGATCCTTGAGGTCGTCGGTGGTGGTGAAGGACCTGAGATGTGCTTCAATCAACTGATTGCTTGTCATAATTAGGTTTCGTTTGACATTCATTTGATTCAAGTCTGGATTTAAGCTATTATTAATCAATTTATTCATATTTGTCATCATTTTGGCTGAAAAGACATTTATTATAAATTAAATAAAATTAAAATAAAATTAAAATAACAATCAATTCATCGACAAATCATTTGAAATGTGTTTTGAAAAACAGTGACAATTATTGTCAACAGATTTGAATTGCAATCAAAATATATGGCTTTCAATGCAATGGCGCTTAAAATACACATTCATTGAGGGGTCGATTAGTGTTGCCAATAGTGTCGCGACTGAGCCTTACTGTGGCTCAAGTGCTGCCCAAACGCAACACTAATCGACCCCTCAGTCAGAGTCAGAGTCAGTCTATTTTAAGCGCCATTGCATTGAATGGACTTTTTGTTGACTTGAGTTCAAATCTATTAATAAATCATATCGTAATCAATGGCCAAAACTATGGCCGACAGTCGACCACATCTTCGCCGAATGTCATCCAACATGACATCAAACTCTCATCTCTTCGCTGAAGTCAACCGAACCCATAGTTCGCTTCCGCGAGGCCTCACAAGTGCTGTCAGTCCTCCGCCACAAGACGAGGACAGGCCGTCAATACCTGTCTGTCCTCTTCCGGACTCAAGGATTATACCGAACGAAGAAAAACAACGAATATTTGAATTGATCTCAAAATACGGATCAATTAATTTGTGTAATTTTCCCGTCGTTTACAAACTCTTCCACAACTCTGATCTCGTCGAGACTTACCATCGATTCGGTTATAAGAGTTTAGAAGAATTTATCGAAAATATGCCAAATTTGGTCCGTTTGGAGAAGACTTCAAATGGCATTAAAGTGAGAATCGCTCCGCAAATGGCTTTGACATCGACTCCAACGAAGACCAAGACATCGATAGTAGATCTGAAGCCAAGAAATCAATTGATTAATGGGTTTAAAAACAAAGATAATAAAGAAGTGAATGAATTGACAAACACTTCAATCGATTTGCAAAAGTTTGTTTCAAATGAAGAGTTGATTAGATTTTGGCGAATATTGCGAAACAATCCAAAGGGTGTAACCCCTGAAGGGTTTACTCAACAGTACTACCAATTATACGGACAGCCATTGATTCCCAAGAAGTGGAGCTTCAGTTCAACGCTTGAAATGTTCGCTCATTTGTCGGACATTTTTTATATCAAAAAACAGACAAACGGTTCCAATGGTTGTCAGCGATGGTTACTCTTTGAGTCGACGCCAGAACTAAAGTCCCGAAGAGTTCCGATTGAATCAAAACGAAAACGTTTTGACGAAGTATTCAAAAAACGAGTCATGAATTTGATCGAAAAGTGTTCAAAATCTGACATCATTTTCATGATTGAAGACTTTGCCGACGCTTATAGACTTCTATTCGGCGAACCAATTGATCCCAAGACCTATGGCTATGAAGACTTTTGTACGCTTTTGAAAGAATTGTCCAAAGAATGCGATTTCGATGTAAAGGAGAAGTACAAAAACCAACCCTTTTTGACGCTTAGGAAAAAGTTTTTCTAATTTTTTGTTCAAATAATTATTTGTTATTTTAGTTATGATTTTGTTATACCTTTCTATTTATCGAAACAAATGTTCCGGAACACAAACACAGGGTTTTCAATGATTTATATTTGTATTGAAATGTTTTGTTCAAACAATCTCTTCATTTCAAACACATTATGAATTAAATTCTAGTTATGACTATTTTTCCGGTTCATAGCCCGGCCACAGGAGTTATGGTGTCGACGATCATGTGTTGCAAAGTTTTATTTTGACTATAAACTATTTTTTGGGTTTTTAGTGACTATAATTCAATTCCCTATTTATGATAACTGTCATATTCTGTGCCAAATATGAGTGCCTTTCAAGTGATGTCATAAACATTGATCACATTATTGTTGAAATCATTGGTTGTTTAAAATTAACTAAAATTTAATTATGAAATCATTTTATATAAACATTTTAATAATTTTTTTACGAGTTTTTGTATTTGTTTTCAAATTTATTGTAATTTATGATTGAATTCAATATAAAAAATAGTCTAATATTTGTATAAAACTCTTATATAACATCCCTTTCCTTCTTCGCCGGTAATCTCTTCCTCTCTCGCATTGCATTCCTTTTCCTCTTCTTCTCCAAATATT
>JAQIXR010000434.1:0-28001 GCA_034700825.1 Quadroppia sp. Gr-Ori-00064 | reverse complement strand
ATTCTGATATCAAAACTATTGATATATAATTATATTCTCATTATTTAAGGAATAAAAATAAAATACAATAAAATACACGTATTTTTACAACCCTAGTTATATTTTTACTTCATTAACGAATTGAATGAAATTCATCAATGAATTAAACTCTGAAATATTATGTATTGATCGCTAGCAATATATCACAGATATCACGAATTTGGGACCAAGGTGTTGATCTTGAAGTTTTTGACAACAGTTGAGAATATTTGTAACACATTTGAATAACTTTTGACGAAATAATTAAATAAAAGCAATATTTTTATTCAATAAATAACAAAATGTTTGCAATAAATAATTAATAAAAACATTTGATTTAATAGAAATTATTTAAAATTATAAATAAAGTATATTTTTATTAATATTGAAACTATCAATCAATTGATTGTGAAAGACATTGACAACTCTTTGTTCACATCTACGGATCTGATGTCATGAAAGGGTGTCTTCAAAAAACTTGTTTAAGTATTGAAATGAATATAAAGTCAAATATAATTTAATTGTTGTTTACATTGAAAGACATTTCTCAATAAGTGATGAAAAATACAATAAAAGTTTGTATTAAAATTGACCAAAGTATCAATTGGACCATTAGGTGATGGGTCAGAAGACATACCCCGACCATAGGAGGAGAAGTCATATTATATTGAAAAGTGAAAACATGCAACAATTGTGGAAAGGCATTCGTCGGGCCACTAAGAAGGCAAGTTTTGGGGATTATTCATGATTTTGCAACGAAGGAAAAGTAGCTTTTGTTCATTAGGCCAATCCATATGACCCGGAACAACATCATGCCATAAAGAATATCATTTTACATGAATTTGATGCTCAAGTCATTTGCCATCGAGTGGTAAAAGTGTCCGAATCTGATTCTGGCATTCAATCAGTGATTCTTTACTAATATATTGTGAAAACTATTATAAAGTCAACAAATATTACAAATTTTTTGTTAATTTTAACCAAAAATCAATTCAATACTTGATTATAATAATTAAAAATATGTTTTATTAACATTTTTTTATAAAAATATTTTTTAATTTGAAATATTTTAATAAAATTATTTCACCTTAACTTTAATGTGTATGACCTTGCTATTATTTCTATATAATTATAATACTTTGACTAATATATTTAGAATGCATTTCATTCAATTAATTATTAAAATTCATTTAAATATAATTTAAATATAATTTAAGTTTAATTTAACTTTTAATTGAATAAAAATTATTATTAAATTATAAAAAATTCAAATAGTTTTAAAAATACATAAACTTTCGAAAACTGTTTATAAAATGTTTGTAAAAGTTTTTTTTAAATATATTTTATCAAATGTTTTGTTGATTGAAATCTATTGCAATCAATGAAATCAAATTATAATTACATTTTAAGGGGATATTAATCGATAAAAATCTATAATATCTCTAAAACTTCAATACATTCCATGCTATTGAAGGTAAAACATAGCCTGAAGTTGACGTAATAGTGGGGATAGATATCCGTCACTACTTGTGCTCCACAACAACTCAAGAATATAGTCAACGGAATGGCTCTATTGGAGGCTGTGGTGGCACTACCTCTGGAACCGGCTCTTAAGCTATTACTGCCTGAATGTCTGAATATACGCTTCACTACAAAAAGTGGTTTTGAATATATGTGAAGAAATGTCAGGAAATATGAAATAACTTTCGAATAGAAAACATATTTTCATTGAGTAACATGTGTTTCAATGCTTTTCATTTACTCATTGTTTTTTCAAATAATAATTTTAATAAAAAGTTATGAAAACTAAAACTCGACACAAATTTCATAATAATTTGTTTAATTTGATTCTCATTCAAACTTTAGGTAAGATTTTCTCAATTATTCAACAATGATATCATGTTTTAAAATATTTTATGATTTGAAAAAACTATTCACTGATAAAACATAAAATTTAATTGATTTTATATTAATATAAAATTGATTTTCTTTTTTGAATCAAAACTTTTAGTAAAACAAACCCTTTATTGTACTGTATTGATGTCTGAAATGAGTTCGAGTTTTGTTGAAAACTATTGATAATTTAGAGTCTAATTACTAGACATTAAAATATCATAACTTAATTGTTATTACAATAAATTAAAGTAATTTTAATTACTTTATTCTTGTTATAAACGATCGATTGATTTAATACAAATGTTTTCTTTGTGTGAAATATGTAAATGAATCCAAAAAATATTTTAATAAACACTTGTATTGCAAACAAAATACAATATTATTGCAATTCTTGGTCTGAAACGTGATCTTTGTTCAGATGAATCGACTATTTTTATGCTTTTCAATCACATTAGATCTCAAAACGTTTACAGTATTAACAAATATTATACAATATTTGATATATTTTTAAATGCCTTATCATTTGACGCCTTTTTGGCATTAAAAACATTTTATGTAATATTCATAACTTTTTTCAATACAATGTGTTTTTGTTTTATACATTCATTCGATAAATAAAAAGTAATTTTTATATTCAATTTTAGATTCAAAAATTAATTCAATTCACAATTTTTGATATGAATTATTTAATAGAAAAATGTGCGAAAAAATAATTATGATTTGAAAACCAGTCAATCGGTTAGATGTCATAAACCAAGTCTCGAACCAAATAAGGCTTTTGAGAGTACAGTAGTTTTAAAAAGTTTTTTTTAAACGTTTTTGTTTTAAGTGTTTTTAAATCAATTATTTGTAATATTTAATCATTTTTGTTCATAGAGTCCGATGTCCTTTAGTTCCACACATATCAACCACAATAATACTAAACAATAAGTTTTCGAAAGTATTTTACTTTCAGTTTATGTTTGGATTGTTTTGAATAACGAATACAAAAGAAGTTTAATATAAATGAAAGAACCCATAAATACACCCAAGCTATGAATTTATGATCTTTTAGAAAAAAATATTATTCCAAGTAATTGTTTTGTGCTTTTTTTTATACCATCCCAACTAAACCATCCCTGGCCTTCACTAAAATTCAATCGTAAGTGTAATATATTATTAAGTCGTTCTTCAATGTTATATTATATCCAATGAATAACATAAGACTCCCACAAATTAGTCGATCCTTTCGTTGGTCTCAAACTCACAAACACTGCCTTTCTTTCAATTTATACAACAAAAGCATTTTTGAGTGAATTTAAAATACTTTTAAGAATTTATTTTTTAATATTTTTGATTTATTTAAAAATTCAGTTAAAAATTCATTGATATTTTTGATATTGTTTTATAGATATAAAAATCAAATTTCATTACAAAAAACTTCAGAAAATGAAAACATGTTTATAATTGAAGTTTGAAATCGATATAAATATTTTCAATCTATTGATGATTGAAATAATATATGACAGGAAATACTCTTCCCTTAGAGTTATCACAAATTGTGTTGCAATCATATGATATATGGGTTGGAAGTGCTCTTCATGCTATATAACGCCCAATATTTCAATTTCATGAATAATAATAAACTTGTCTTTTATTTGAGAACCTCTTAATGACTCGATATATGACTGGATATCCATTTGTATAAAGAGTTCAAGATTTTAGTGATTATATTACAGAATATTGAACTCATGGATAAAACCACTTCTAATTGAATTAATGGCATTGCTTTCAATACCGGAATTAACAAAAAATATTGAAAGACAAAACATTTGTCTTTCAATCATTGAAACAAATATATGATTTCAAACCCTTTCTAAAACCGACAATTTTTATATGTATTACACATTTTGAAGACATTTTCGAGTGTTTTGAAAGGGATTTATAATCTTAACGATTAGATAACGGCTTTGAAGAGGGCAGGGGGCAGGGGGTGGGGGTGTCATCATATGAGCCATATTTAGATATTTATAAATGATTTAATATTTTTATATTTAATTGTTTTATTTCAATATTCAATGGTTTGATCTCATGTTAAATGGTGTTCACATTTATGTCAATCAATTTCATCAAATGCTGTGTCGAATACCCCCTTAAAAGTCAGTATTTAAGTTTGAATTGAATATAATTGAGTGAAAGAATTCAATGATAAGTTATATCTCTAAGACATTGCTTTAGTGAAGGTTTTGTTCATTTTTTGACAAAACAAATGATTTTTACAAATAACACATATTTCTATGCATTCAATAAATCTATTGAATATTTCAAACTAATATATCCCGTGTCATTCAATATTTATGATTCAATTACTCATTGAAAAATTAAAACATTTTAACTAATATTAAATAATTTAAAAAATGATAAAATGTTCGACTTTTTCAATGTTTTATTCACTCTATTATTTGTTTCGTTCAAATCAGATGCAAATGAAAATTAGTTGAATTTAGTGATGATTTCTAACACTCAAAGCACTTAAGACCACAACTCTTCAACTGTTTGTTTGAGTTTAAATATGTCTTCGAAGCACTTGATTGTCATCTCATTCATCATTCAAACAGTTTTACCGTTTTGTGAATGCAATCGAATAGAGAAAAATATCGTTGACTCCAATGAAAGCATTTTCAATACAACTAACAATTTGTTCACATTTTCAAAGTTTAACTCATTTTTACGAATCGATACAAACAGTACTTGGAATGTACTGAAGGCCAGAGAAGTTGTATTTCAGTTCAAGACCGACCGACCCCACGGTCTCCTACTCTACCACACAGTTATGAACCCTTTCCCCGGATTCCCAGTCTATGAGCTCTATATTATGCTAGAAAACGGTAGACTCAAAATAATCCATGAGTTCGGCCCCGAACAGAAGTCTTTCTTCATTGGCCAGGGATTAAATCACGACCAGTTGTACACCATTAGAGTCAACATCAATCCAATCAATGGTACATTGAGTGCACTTCTCGACAATCACAACAAAAGCCATAAAAACAATGGAATGAGAATAACATTGACCTCACTATCGAATTATCTTCAGAGGAAGACACAAATAGCGATTCCTTCCGTCATCTTCTTCGGTGGTCTGGATGTAAAGAAGCCAATAACTCATCAACAATACAGTGTTAAACGGTTTGTCGGATGTATTGGAAAAATAAAGTTACGATTGATTTCAAACTTCAATGAAATGACTGAAAGTCTGACAAATAGACAGAAATTTGCTGTCATTTCGGAGTCGGAAGGACTACAAAACGGGTGCCTAAATATGTGTAAAAAAGTGGACTTATGTGCAAACAGTGCTCTTTGTATTAATCACTACACATATACCGGTTGTGACTGTTTCGGGACTGAACGCGAGGACTGGCATTGTAGGAGTGATAACATATCGGTGCTCACACTTAGGGGCTATTCGTTTGTCTCATACAAACTCTATGACTACAAAAACAAAGTCCATTCCGATGTCAACCGAATTGGTGTTCATTTCAAGACCCAAACCAAAAATGGTATTTTAGTGTTCGGAAGGGGAGAACAACCCTTTCCTAACTATATCGCTATGTATTTGCAAAACGGATTTCTCAGATTTGATATGGATTTGGGCGACGGTTCCATCACTGCCTTTGTCGACGACATCCCTCTGTCTGACGACAAATGGCATAACATAACAGTCAGACATCACTCAAAGAATATCAGTCTTTTCATTGACACGATTCTAGTGAAAGAACTTCAACTGCCAGGCCTTCACCACCACCTGCACATTGATCCAGGTCTTTGTGATGTTTTAATTGTTTTGAAATTATTAAAACTCTGATATCCATAGAAATATTCTTCGGAGGCGTTCCCAGCGCTCGGTTCAAAGGGGAATCGATGCCATTTGACTTGAATTACCGATTTGTCGGTTGTTTTAAATTTATTTATTTCAATACAATTAATGTTTTGTACGAATTGAGTCGATCTCACGAAGAGGCCAAATATCACAGTGTGTTCGCCCCTGAGTTTGGCTGTCCCCCAATAGATCCCATTCCTATAACAATGTCTACTAAAAAATCTCACTTCATATTGAATATCGAAAGAACGGCTGCTTTGAAAATGACATTAGAATTCAAGTCAGAGAAAAGCGATGCAATCCTTGCGTCGGGAAGTCTTAAAACGACGGCGTTTAATAACTCTGAAAAGTATTGGTTTTTGCATTTGAGTAACAGTGAAGCGAAGTTCACAATCAGCTCTTCCAACAGTTCTTTGAAGCCGTTGTGGAGTATTTCGAGTAATCTCAAACATTTACTCAATTTTTGGCAACAAATATCATTAAAATCTGACGGAAACGGAAAAATAGCTGTGATTTCAAACTATAAATACAAAAGTGAGGCCACAGTTGAGGGCCTTTCCATTGATTATTTCCATACAAACGTTTCATTCGGCGCCGGATTTCTGGTAAACTCGTCTGAAATTGAAGGCTTGAGAGGATGTCTTCGAGACATATCAATCAATGACATCCAAATTGATCCGCGAGTTATCTATAGTAAGTATGCGGTCATCGGAAAGATATCGTTAGACAACTGCCAACTCGTCGACCCCTGCAATAGTCCCAATGTGTGCCAACACGGGGGCAGATGTATGGCGTCGTTGGAGACGGGTCTCACCAGATGTGACTGTGAGAGGACTGGATATGTCGGCAAAACCTGTCATTTCTGTAAATATTAATGTTTTTCATTTAAGGTAACATTTAATTGGTTTTTGTCATCAGCGCTATTCAAGAGGACGTGTGAAGAGCTATATTTGGCCGGTTATCAGAAGACTGGCACTTATATCATTGACATCGATAGGAACGGTCCTTTACCACCGGCACATGTCATTTGCTCCATGTCTGATGACGGGATGATTCAGACGATCGTTGAGCACAACATAAGACATCAATTGGTCATTATTTCAATTTGCATACCTTTCCACACTTTCCACAAAGTGCTAAAATATTATATAATTGGTCCAACAGGTGGTTCGGGAGAGGGGAACGACAGGTAACTTCTACCTGAATGTGACATACCGTGAGTTCAGTCCAGATATGCTTCACTCACTTGTAATGCATTCAAACCAATGCTCACAATATATTAAATACGAATGCAATTCAGCGCCGTTGGGGTAATGGCTGTCATTTGAGTCATCACTTTAAACATTAACACAATGCCTGTCCCACAGTTTGGCCGGTTATACATGGTTTAAGTCCACAGAGCCGGGACATCAGGTGACGAGCATTGGTAGTGAAGTCTCGGGTCATTGCAAGTGTTCAACCGCTCAGAACTGCTTCGACAGAACCAAACACTGCAACTGTGACTCCGAGAGCGTCGGTTGGAAGCACGGTATGAATGGAAAGTCATTTTCAAAAACATTTAATCTTGAACTCACTTTCAACAGACGACGGCTTTTTCACTGATCCCAAAGACGTTGGAATCACTCGAATGTTCTTCTTGCAGACCAAGGATGTGATGCGCGACTCAGAGGCGCATCTCTTCCTCGGTAACGTTTCCTGCATTAACTCAAGTCAGTTCTCAGTCTTCAATGTCTCAAAACTGTGTATTAAATGATAATTGAATCCAAAAACCACTCAAATCAGACACTCGTGAATATGAGATAACATTCCAGACCAAGGAATCATATCTGGAAGTGTCGGGTTGGGAGGGCGGGGATATGGCCGTCAGTTTCCGTACAACTGCTTCAAAGGTATAACTCTTCGACTTTATTCCAATCAACACTCTATAACCTATGGTTCGCACCCTTTCCTCTCAGGCAGTCATCTTCTATCAGTCGCCCCTCCACTCAAACCATGGATACTTCAAAGCCATTCTCTCTGATGAATATGAGATCACATTTGAGTTCTTAGTCAATAACAATCCCCGAACAGTTAAATTGATTTCTAGCAGACGTCTAAACACAGGGGATTGGCAGCAGATATGGGTGGACAGCGACCCCCACCACATGAGGTCTGTTCGCTTTCGCTGTTTTTCTAACAATTTGTAAAATTATTTTATTTTTTCAGATTTACTGTTAATTTGAATTCAGAACTCTTTGATCTGGAAGACGACGACGAGTTCAATGCATTCGAGGGCCCCCTCTATGTTGGCGGAGCCCCCAAACACCTACTGATAAATTCTGAAGTTCGCACCGGTTTTATTGGATGTCTTAGAGGTTTGGTTCTCAACGATAGAGTCGTTAATTTGGACAAACACTTACACCGAAAGTATGTCTGAAAGCAAAATACAATACAAAAATTGATGGAAATGTTGTTTAAGGGCTACGAACATAGAGAAGGGCTGTCGACCCTTCTGTAGGCCAGACCTATGCAAAAACGGTGCCACTTGTGTCGAACTCTGGGGTTCGTATGAATGCAAATGTGCTAATACTATATCACAGTCGGGAAGACATTGCGAAAATGATAACAATGCCAACAGTGGGTGACTTCTGGAGATGTGATCATTATTTGAACTAATATTGTGTCTGATTGTGTCGCACAGGTATGACATTCATAACTCCCAGCTCTTACTTCCAAAAGTTAGCCGAAGGCAAAGAAGTGAATCCTATTCTGGAAAAGGATATAATCATAAGTTTTAGGACACATATGTCCAACGCATTGATATTCTATGCAAACGATTATAACAATAATTTCGTTCAACTCCATATCGAAAGCGGAACTCATGTTGTCTTCACGTTCAACACATTCGACCGAGTGGTCAGAGGGGCTGTTATGGTCGGGGACATTCTGACCAGTGGTAACCCAATACAGATCAAAGTCGATAGAAGTCAAAGAAGTAAAACCATTTTGACTGCAAACGATGTCTCGATTATTATCGACCATTCGATTAAATTTCTCAATAAATACAGTCAAAAGCCATGGAAGTCCGGCGATGAATATGAGCTCATCAAACCTGCCCGGCCTCCAGTTCCCATTGAAGCTCACAGTCAATTATTTTTAGGAGGTGTCGATGAAGTCGGCGCCACTTCACAGATACAGGGAATTGTTGGTTGTCTTCAAGGCTTTGTCGTCGGAGGAAAGCTATTTGATTTGATGTCTGCGGCCAAAGAGCCCTCGACTGTAGCCATCGGTCAGATAAAGCCCGGGTGTAATATGTTATGCGATAGAATCCCGTGTCTGAATGGAGGCGCCTGTTCTGAGGACTGGAAGAATAATAAGATCATTTGTAACTGCAGTATGACTTCATATGGAGGTCAGACATGTAATAAAGATGTCGGCGCCCGCTTTAATGGCCTTTCACTCGTCCGATACACTTTTGATGTCAACGAACAGCAATTAAATCGAATAACAATTCATTTGGCCTTTTCTACCGACAAAAAGCCGGATCAATTGGGCCGAACAATATTGGTTGTGAGCCATACCCAGAGCTCTACCTTCATTCACATCGCTCTGATGGCCGACCACTCGATTCTCGTCCAAGAATTCAATAAGAATTCTAAAAGTGAGACAAAAATCAATTTATTGTAAAAACAAATAAATTGTCTTTTGTTTTAGTCTTCGGAAGAGCTATAATGACAGAAGAGCTGTCATTCGCGGACGGGAACAGACATTGGCTGTTATACACTCGAAAAGACAGAATCTCACAATTGATCGTAAGATCAGTTCAAACACTTTCAGACAATTGTTCAGCAAATCATAACTTATTCAATATTTATGACCCCTTCAGGTGGACAGTGAAATATATGACATGACATTTGACTCCAATTCATTGGATAATGAAATCAATAGTGAAGAGAGTCTGGTATTAGTCGGGGCTAACTATGAAAAGGTCCGGCGATTTGAGAACTTGACAAACTATGTCGGATGTGTTTCGAGTGAGGAATCCATTCAATGATTATTTGTTTGTTTCTAATATTCAATGATTTCTATTCAGATGTCTTAATAGAGTTGAATGACTTGAAGTTAGAGCCATTGGAGTCGGCATTCGGTGGCAGATCTGATTTGGCAGCGGTTAGGGTTGAGGGTCACATCAAACAGGGCTTGTGTGCAGAGTTCAAAGTTCACGTTCCGGTCATAACATCGCCGGTCATTGAATTACCGGAAGTAATATCGAAAAGATTTACAAATCATAGATTACTGGAATATTTTGATATTTTCAGGTGGAGAATGAACTATGGCTTTCACCCCCTGAACCCAAGTTAATGCCATTTAAAACAAAGCCATTGCTATTGAAATCTAGTGAACAAATCAACAAAACTCCTATTTATATACTTAGTGTCGGATTTCTTTCAACTGTTTTACTAATCGTCTCAATATATATGTGTAATTTGCAGAGGAAATACCTTATAAGGCGATTCCAAGGGGAAACACCTTTCTTCCATTCCAAACGCAACCACAGCTCAAGAAGTAGAGGTTAGGCAACATTTGAGACATTCATTCGTTTTAATGACAATTCTTTCTCTTTAATAAGAACTCAAATTTCATGTGATATCCAATACTAAGGACGACAGCGAAGAAGCTGTAAAACTACTCCAACACCGGCAGGAACTGGTTGTCAACGGCACACATGAATCACATCCACTAAAAGAAACCAAAAACTATATCGACTCACAAAAGACAACTCGTATTAGATTTCAAGACCAAACCAATGAAATCCTCAGTGATATCAAAGAAGAGTCAGACCAGACATCTGTGGCGAGGGTTAGGTTCGCGGATATGACTTAACTTCAAAGGAATTGAAAAACTTTTGAAACAATTTGAATCTCAAACCAATTAATTGATCGCACGATTAGTTTGAATGCAAACGACAAACACTTTAGACGTAAAACAAAATTGAAATCAAATTTATAGACAAATCACAAATCAATTCAAGACTTGTGATAACAACTGGAACTCATTTGAGGTCTTAATAATCAAAATAATTTTATACATATTTTAACGAAATTTGATTTTTCACTCAATAGGTTCGGACACAAATTAATTCAAATAAGGATGAAAGGAAGCACTGATTGACTCAAATATAGAAATAATTTATTTTAATGTAATTTTATATAAAATTCTAGTCTTTTAATAAATATTATTTACTATGAATGAGACAATGGATGAGACAATGGATCAGAAGACGAGATGTAGTCCTCCGTCACATATAAGCACTTCTCCCGTAATATATGAGGCGTTGGCCATGAAATAGACGGCTTCGGCGATCTCTTCTGGAGATCCGATTCTCTTCAATGGTATCATATTTTCATGTTTTGGTTCTATTATTCCCGAAGTCATATCAGTTTTGACAAAACCTGCCATTCATTCAAATGTCACTTCAATTGATTGGAAACATTCAGCTCTAAATACCGGGTGCTATCAGATTGACAGTTATCCCTATGGGTGCCATCTCTTTGGCCAAGGACTTTGTGAATCCAATGAGTCCGGCCTTTGAGGCCGAGTATATCGTTTGACCGACATTTCCCTTCAGTCCGACAACACTTCCTGTCATTGAAACCATTGGATTAAATACTTATAAACTGAAAGACAATTCGAAACCTATGTTAACAATTGATCCCTTCCTTTGTCTAATCATTTGTCTTAAGACTGATTTACACATAACTATAGTTCCGCTTAAATTGGTTTCAATGACTTCATTGATCACATCATTGGATGTATTGAACAACAATTTATCGCAATTAATGGCCGAAGAGTTGACCAAAACTTCAATATTACCCAAACTTCTGTCAACACTTTTGACACAATCTTCGATGGTTTGTTGACTCGATATATCGCATACCTGTCCTCTCACTACAACCCTATCCATTCCATGGCATGACTTTCTCAATGAGTCCACACTTTTGTCCAAAATATCTTTATTTTTGGACATAATTGTGATATTATATCCATTTCTCTGTCAATAGTGAAGATCAGTTCAAATGACGACAAATGAATGGATTGTATTGTCTTTACCGCAAACTTGAGGGCAACTGAATATCCTATACCTCGCGAACCACCGATGATTAGGGCCTGTCTTAAGGCAGACATCAATGTCTTCGAAGACAAACAGATTTTGTGTTCAAAACAATTCAATTTCAAAAAGTTTTCGACAAAACATATGAAGACATGAGAAGTGATGCCATCTATGGCTCAACCGTCCGAATAGGGGTCCAAAGACTCAACACTTTATGTGAGACTTGTTTTGCGGTTTAGTTGAAAATCACAATAATTTGGTTCAAAAGAACAAATTGAGTGACAATTGATTTTAAGGACAACCAAATCGTCACCAATTGATCCAAAGCCATGTCTTCGAGTGGGGCCACGAAGAAGAGAGTCTGTTATTATTATGATGGTATGAATTGATTTGATTCTTGTGTTCATTAAATACTTTTAAATATTATATTTTAATATATTTTCGCTCAAAAAGACATTTAAAAATGTTTTTGAATCTTATTTAAGACAAATGTCTTTATAATTGTCTTTTAAGACATATAAACCAAGACTTAAAGCCTATGCGATATAGCGATAGATATAATGGCTTTCAAATGTTAACGACTTGTGCGGACATCCGTACAGACTATATAGCTATTGAGTTAATGCTATAGTCGTTGTGTCTCTTTATATGAGCGCAGAGTTAGAGCCAAACACTACTGAAGCCCAACAAATGAGTGTCGATTTTGTGCCGCATTTGACTTATATTATATGCTATAATAGGAGACATCGGTAACTACTACTATGGTCAGGGACACCCTATGAAGCCTCATCGCATACGTATGGCTCACAACCTTATCCTCAATTATGGTCTCTACAGAAAAATGGAAATTTATGTATGTTTTCAATGAGTTATTCATTTTTGGATAAACTTTCAAAATGTGTTTCATCTGTAAATCAGTTGTCATTGAATGCAAAAAGTGTTGACTTTTAGTTCACTTTTCAGTATTTGAATTGTTTTTGACAAACCTTTGACAATGTCTTTGATAGCGTCCACATAAGGCAACTCAGGAGGAGATGACTAAATACCATTCCGATGACTACATCCGGTTCTTGAGGAGTATAAGACCAGACAATATGAATGAATACAATAAACAAATGCAAAGATGTGAGCATTGGTTGACACAAACCAACCAATCATTTAATACAATTTTTTGGACAATTAGTTAATGTCGGCGAAGACTGTCCTGTCTTTGATGGTCTCTATGAGTTCTGTCAGCTATCAACTGGTGGTTCAGTCGCCGGTGCCGTCAAACTCAACAAACAAGCGGCCGATATAGCTGTCAATTGGGCCGGAGGTCTTCATCACGCGAAGAAGTCGGAGGCGTCCGGCTTTTGCTACGTCAATGACATTGTTTTAGCAATTCTGGAACTCCTTAAATATCATCAAAGGGTGCTCTACATAGACATAGACATACATCACGGCGACGGCGTCGAAGAGGCCTTCTATACCACCGATCGAGTGATGACGGTTTCGTTCCACAAATATGGCGAATACTTTCCCGGAACCGGAGATCTCAGAGATATCGGTGCCGGAAAAGGCAAGTACTATGCGGTCAACTTTCCCCTCAGGGATGGTATTGACGACGAGGCCTATGAAAGCATTTTTCAACCCCTTATCTCAAAGGTATGTCATTAGAGATGACATATTATATATACTAACCATGCGATTGGCCTTCAGGTGATGGAGATGTATCAGCCGAGTGCTGTTGTCCTCCAATGTGGCGCCGACTCTCTGTCAGGTGACAGACTCGGGTGCTTTAATCTGACCCTCAAAGGTCATGGAAAATGTGTTGAATTCGTAAAGAAATTCAACACTCCTTTGCTTTTGGTGGGCGGAGGCGGGTATACAATACGCAATGTCGCCCGTTGTTGGACTTACGAGACATCCGTTGCCCTCAACTCAGACATCGCGAATGGTATGAATCGATTGGATTGTTGTTATTATGGCTTAATTGTGACAATTGTTTGTTTAGAACTTCCATACAATGACTACTTCGAGTACTTCGGACCTGATTTCAAGTTACACATCAGTCCATCGAATATGACTAACCAAAACACAGCCGAATATCTCGAGAAAATTAAGTCAGTTTTGAATTGATTTTATTTCATAATTTCATTCATTTATATCGAATCCAATCGACAAACAGAACCCGATTATTCGAAAACCTTCGAATGCTTCCACACGCGCCGGGAGTCCAGATGCAACCTATCCCTGAAGATGCCATCGATCAGGAAAGCGAAGACGAGGACAAACAGGACGGCGACGAACGGATTAGTATCAGAGCGTCTGAGAAGCGCATCGCTCACGACCAGGAGTTCTCTGACAGCGAAGACGAAGGCGATGGTCGACGAGACAACAGATCACACAAACCCAAGAGCAAGAAGTCTAAAGTCGAAGCGAATAACACTTCGACTAATAATGCGAACAATACTAATGAAACCAAAGACAAGTCCAGCGATGACTCGAAGAAGAAGGAGAAGGAGAAGGAAGAGCCTGTTCCAGATAGTGGTGAGAAAAAGGCCGTCTCTGGTGAGGCCACCATTGAATCCACAGAAACAACTGAAACAATCAAATCGAGTGAAGAGAAAGAAAAGTCAGATTCAAATAAAACGTGAGTTTTTTAATGGTTTCAATCAATAACTAATCGTTTGATTTGTTTTTGTTTTAGTGATAATATTTCTCAAAGCTCTCCGACTAACACTTCCGTTGCCGGCCCTAAAGGGGATGGTATAGAGAAGGAGAAGAAGAGTTCATGATTTGACGTTTGATTAAATCAATTCAATTATAAATAACTGGAATTTCATTGAAAATCAATTGTTTTCATAAATTTGTAATAATTAATGAATTCAAAAGTCATTTATTTATTGTTCAAAAACATAAAATATTTTTAGTTTTTTAACAATTAATCATTTCTTTAGACTTTTGGTAGAAATTGGTTTAAATTTGTATTAAATTATTTTCAAATTATCAAATTTTAACGAAATTAATCAATACTTAACTTTCATTTGATGTTTGGTTTCTTTCATAACTTATTTGTAATGTTTTGTCTATTATTTCATTATTTGAATCAAAATCTAATAAAAATTAGTTTTTCCTTTCATTATATGATAGAGATTATGACAAACAGTGAGTGAGAGACATGACCAAGGTTGTGTTGTGCTGTGCTGTGTTCAGGTGGTATTTAAATCAAATTTTCATTAAATATTAATAGATTTAAATCTAAATATGAGATAAAAGTTTTGAAGATCTATTGAACCGTTTTTTGTAAACCCAAGTCATAAATGGGTTCAATCGTTTCCAAAGACCCGGATCTGTTTGTCTGTTTAAATGCTCTAAGATTTCATTAAATATTTTATTTGATGTCAAAATCAATAATTCATTTATACTTTAATTACAAAATATTGAATGAATTTTGATTTCTCTCTCGTTTTGCTCTTAAACGAGTCATTGGTTTCAAGTACTCATTGAAAGCACTGTATGTTTGGGAATAACTTTTTGACTTCACTTCCATCGACACTTCCATCGACTTTGTTTCTACGGTCTCTGAAGTAAAGGGTAGGCTTTCATCGAAGGGGTCGTTATAATTGAATTGCAATCGTTCATCAAATGGTAATTTCGGTAATTCTTCGCAATATTTGTTCTCTTCTTCGGATTCACTGTTTGTCTGACAATTGATTTTCATTTCATTTGTCGACTTAAGAAATGAAATATCATTGAGAACTTCATCTTCTTCTTCAACAGTGGTTTGCCATAGATTTGGATCAAATGTAAGCAAAAGTTCTTTGTTTTGATTGCAATTCCGTTCGTTTTCGTCAATAAAGTTATGTTTAACTAAACTAACGTTCCTTTGCTTCACTTGTTTGGCAGTGTTTGCAAAGTTTGTCATATTTTGAGACCATTTATTGCTTTCACTCATATAGTCAACCGTTTCTAAGGCTGTCTTCAGATTCTGAGCAGTATTTGACTGAATCTGATATCTGTATAATTGCATCCATGGCTGGTATTGGCACCGGTAGTAGTGGTAGTTATTGTAATACTGGTTGTAATAGTGCCACCAGTGGTATAACTGCCAGTTCTTGTGATCAAAAGGATTTGGATTTGATTGCATTTTTTGAGTTCAATTTGTTTTTAGTTTTTGAACAATAAGACAAAAGCCGACAAAACAGACGTCTTTGTTGTCTCGAGAATACCTTAACCTTAGGTGAGGTTCGCGACCACAATAGGTACCCAATCGTCAAAACGATCATAATTTTAAATAACATTAAATTTGTTTAAAACTATAATATTTTTCACGAGAATATAGTTATGATTTTGACTGAATCGATAGATATATTCATTTCTGTCAAGTCTTGCGATTCGACAAACAATATATTTTTCATTTAATATCAATTTTTATTAATTTATTCAATAATTGCAATAAAAATGAATTAAAATTCAATACAATTTTAATTTATTTTAAATAATTAATTATATAAATTGTCATAAAATTCATTAAATTTGACACTTTTTTGCGAAAAGTCTTTCTTTTTAAAATAATTGGTTTAATAAAGAATTTTATAATTTTTGATTTTTAAGGAAACGTTTGGAGAGTTAGCCTATAATAAGAGTATTTCATTGAAGACAACTAACAATAATTGTGTGATTCTATGACTTGTGATTCATATGAGCGATAAAACACATTATTGGATGAATTTTTCATCTGAAAGGAGAAGGGTCTTTCGTTTTGATAGTTTTCTGGGTATTGATGTATGTATTGAAAGGTTGTCGACGACTCTATGGGCTCATTATGAGAGGGTTTGTTATGAAGAGTGAAGGGCCAGCTCTGCAACCAAAACCAATCGCTTATATCAGACAAAGTTTGCAAACATTTATTTTTGTAGACATTAGTCAAGACTTCAAACAAACATTCATTTTATTTAAACCTATATTTTGAGAATATATTGCATTCGTGTTATAGGACTGGTATAGGAATTATCTCTAACACCAGAGACGTTGATATTTATAGAAATGATAAAAATAACCTTGTTCAGTTAGATGCATCAAATCAATTGAGAGATTAATTTATTTTTTACTAAGAATTTCATTACTTAAAAGTCATTTAAATGAGAAAATGCAAACAATTTTGAAATATGTTTGAATTGAATTGAATTTTGATTATCAATGGATTGCTCACCAAATTTAAAGGATGGATAGAAGTGGTCGCAAATGTCTGTTCCTCTGACAGAATCTGTCGTAAATGGTTTATATAACTGGCCGCTAATCTCAAAGTATCCAATTTTGAAAGCTTTGTGTCCGCCGGAACCCATGGAAGAGATGTCTTCAATCGAGTGAATGCCTAATAATGACAGAAAATATTTAATGACAAAAAGTATTATATTTGTTGAATACTTTGCTGAGGACTCGCATTCGAGCCCTTTCCCTAGCGTTTGCCGCATTCCTGGCCACCGGACGCTTGCCATTGGATTCGGAAAACTCTGAATCGGATGATGTGTTCGTATATTCAAAAAGTTCACTTTCAGACAACTTTCTCTTTCGAGGCATTCCTTCAGACAAAACCAATTCAAACTTTAGTTCAAAAGTCCAATAATCGGAGAATTATATGAAATTTCAGTTGAAAATCGAGCTAATGATTGCATAAACCATTTGAAGACACTTTCACATCAAAGTCAGTGAAGACATATTTTTTAAGTTAAATCAGATTAAGCGGTCGTTCGTTAAAAAAATAAAAACTGACCTTTCATTACATCAAAGGGACGGAAGATTCTGTGAAAGTTCAATAACTTGTTTGCACTAACAGTTTGTTGAGTAATAAGTGTTTCGCAAATCTTTTCAACAAATCCACACAATTTTGACTAACACTTAGAGTGAAAGTAATTCTTTAATTCTAAACACTAGTCAGTCATGAGTGGCCAGTCATCAGTGGGTGAGTGAAAGGAACGGTTGATTTTATTTGATTTTAAATAAATTAATTTTAAAAAAAACTTTTAAAAGCTTTAACTTTTAAATGATTTCTTTGCCATTGATTTCAAACAATTAAATAAAGAAATTTAATTATAAAAAATTAATACTTATTTGCTATCCTCTGACCATCTCTGTAATGATTACAGCGCAGACTTCTTGAGATGTTAGCAAATTAGGGAATGGGAGTAAAGCGCTCCTCCTCTGACACCGTCTGTTAAGTCCTCTTCCAGTCTAACTGTTTCTCAAATATCGCACAAAACATCACTTTTTGATAAATTCTTGAGAAAAAAGTTTATATAAACACAACTGTGCTCTCGGTTGAGTCAAAGGGCACGTGCCGGTGATGTGCCAGCGGCTGCCTGTGCTGTTCAGATCCATTTGCTGTCGATTAGTAAACAAATTAACGACAGTTTAAATTAATTTTGTTGTTATGAGTCGTACGACATATGAGAGAAAAGACTATAAATTGTAGTTTAACTCAAATTTACAATACTTTGTATTTATGCAACGATTGCTCCCTTTGTAACGGCCGACACCACTGACCACATCCTGACACGTGCTTCCATTTCAAGCTCCGATATCTTCTTCTGGTTTATAGACTGTGTTTTTGAATACATTTTCAAATATAACGAAGAAATAGATTATAAGAAAATATAAAAAAAATTATAAGATTTTGTAGTTTTAAGAGTTTTTTGGTCTTTGGAATTCTCTCTCAATTTGTAGTCAAGTGAATCCCTGTCCAACTTCTCGAATTAACCCATGGATTAGTTGTTTCCAAAGCTGTCAATAAAATTCAATTTTATTTTATAATTAATTATTTAAAACATATTTTGTCTCAAAAACGGAAACATAAGTTAGAGTTCATTACTTGTAAATTACATGACAGACAAGACTTGGATTATTAGGGCTTAAAGTATTTGCTTTTACTGACCAATGGATGACCAAAACATAGCGATAGCCAGGGGTTATGTTTAGTAAATTAACATTTTTTGAGACAATTATCAAATTATCAATAAATCACAATTAATTATAATAGGAGCAAAACAGGGGGTAATTCATGGATAGAATTTTATTTTAAATGAAAACGAAATTCTTCTCTTCATTTAGATTTCCCCCCTTTGTGTTGAGACCACTTGAATATAGGATATCTGAAACTACTGTATGAGAGTATTCGTCTTTATATGGCTTTCCCTTTCCATAGACTGACCCATGTCCTTATGTTTAGCAATTGACAACATTAGTCCAGTGAAATGACCTTGATTGTATTTCAATACATATTGTTCGTAAGATTTTACTTATGATAAAAATAATTCATTCAAATGTATTTTATTCGAAAACCCTTTCGAAGGGTTATTATAAAAATTATTTGTTTGTCATTTTTAAATACTTGTAAAACCCTTTGTTTGTCACGAATTCCTAAACTCTAATCCTTTTAAACAAACTCTAAAATAATTGAAATATTAATTGAATGAAAGAAATATTATTTAAGTTATAGTAAACCAAAAACAGATGTATTTTGTTTGCAATAATTATGACATTAAGTGAAGTCTAAACTAAACGATGAAATAATAGTAAGTTTATAGAGAAAATAGATTCAACTGATCCTCAGTGAAGAACAGCTGAACCTTATCTTAAGCTATGAAAACAGTACAAACTTTGTCGACAATTCTGTTTTGACATCAATTCTGTATAAATAAAAACTATTTTATGAATCAATTATTTGTGTCCGAACTTGGGTTCAGAATATTATAGGTGAGGGAAAGGTTGTTATGAATGGATACTAGTTTTCGAAGGATTGTAAGGAAAGGGTTATTTTATTCCAATAGAATATTTTTCACAAATATTACCGTTTGTTATATTAAACTCGATTTTAATGTTAGCTTAAAATAAAATAAAATAAAATTGAAAAACATTTAAAAGATTTGAATATTTTTTGAAACTTTAATGAAATGAATGATAAAAGTGAAAACAAATCAATGAATACAATGAATGAATACAACGGTTTGAAATGATTTATATTTATTTGATATATATTTATATATTGTATAATAATATCGATTTAACTCATAATATAATATAATATAATATATTATTCTCTTTTAAAATACATTTCATTTAAAGGCGATTAAGTAATGAACAGAATTGACAAAAAGCAAACAAAAAGTCCCGAAACAAATGAAACACTAAATCAAAATCAATTTCCTTCACCTGAACTGAATTATAAGTCATTTTTGAGCCGTTTTATCGCAAATGCATTCAATAAAAACCTTAACGACTATTCATTGAGTTTGCGATTCAATACATTTTAGATACAAATGAATACTTTCTTTAGATTAATGTGTTTTAAACAAAATTAATACAAACATAAAATAACTGCGAATTGTGGCACAAATAGGGGTATAAACTAATAATTTGTATAATAAATGATTTAAATTTATAAAAATGCAAATAAAAAATACAAAAAATGTAATAAAACAATGATTTGATGTATTTGTGAACAAAAGCTCAAATCAAATCAAATCAAAAAATGTTTAAAAAAGAGCTGAAATTGTTTTAAAACTCAAATGAATGGCAAAAATCACTGAATAGACGATTGCTGTTGTATTTCGATCTTCTCAACAGTCATGTCCGGGTTCATCATAGTTGCCTCCTGTATGGCATCTGCCAGTGCCCTGTCGTGGTCTATGGGGTCGCCATCACTTTGAATGGTAATCTTTTGCTCGACTCGGGTCTCGACGACGCCATCCTTTTCCATCTTATACTGTGTCACAAATTGGTTCAAAATATTTAAACCCAAACACAATGACATCGAAGAAGTCATACCGTTATTGTCTCAACAGTTCTTGTCTTTGACGAAACAGTTTGCGAACTGACGACATCTCCCACCGGAGCGGTTACGCCATTGGTCGGAGAAGATCCAGGACTGGTGTCGTTAGCGAATTGAGGGGGTGGTGGAGGTGTAGCTGTCATTCCAGATGTGGGCGACTTTTGTGAGTCGTGTGGTTTCGAAGTCGGCTTAAGATTGAAATCAGAATAAGAAATGAATACAAAGTGTTTGGTCAGTAGTCTCGACGCCTACCCGGGTCTCAGTGTAGGCAACTTTTCGTGTTTCAGTGGCGATAACCGGAACAGATTTGGTCGGAAGTGGACTTTGTTGAGCACTTGGACTGTATTTGATTTTTTCAGTTTTGACTATAGGCGCCACGTCTTTGTCATCTACCGATCCACTCATTAACCGAGTGTTTTGCGAAATGTGTTTAGACATCGACTTCTCTTCCTGTATACTTGTGCTCGTCTTCTTTGATGATTGGTATCCTTTTTCGTGTCCAACTTCTTCAGCGATCGTTTGCTTTTTAGACAAAGAAGATATAGAAGACGAGGCAGTCTTTGAGCTCTCGTGAACATTAGGATAACCGGTTTGGGGAGACCTTTGGCTTCGTTTGGATTTGTCGTGAATCTGATCGATGGTCAGAAAAGAGATTATTATCGAAAAAAAAAACAATAAAATGAAAACATTTAAAGAAAGTAATGAATGAAAGCATTCGTGAAAGCGATTCAAACGAAGAATTAGTGCGAAATCAATGGTCGAAATGTCTAACAGTTATTCAATTTTGGTACCGATTCTGCAGTCGAAGTACGGGTTTTAGTCGCAGCGGAGGGAACGACACCGATAATTACCGGCTTTGATGTAGAGATCGATCCGATTATGTCTGGTACCAGAACTTCTTCCATCTCTTCAACAGTTCCGTCAGCGTTAGTGACAACTCGTTTACGACTGGCGTGAGTTATTTTAGGGCCAGTCGGTTGAGAGCTAACGATTCGACTTCGATCTGACGTTTTATCTGTTTTAACAGATTTTGGAACTGTTTTGACAGGAGTGGCAGTTATGGTCGGATCGTGTTTTACAGTTTCTTTTTCGTACTCGTCCATCGAACTGCCCGATGAGACCGAAGAAGCGCTCGAACTCGTGTCTAATTTTGAATCTTTCGATTGTCTTGAAGTCCTGCCTCCCGTCTCAACTGATTTCGGAGATGTTTGAGAAATAGATTTTGGTTTCGATTTATGTTTTTTATCACTTTCTAATACAACAAGAGTTGGCGAAGACTTCACAGGAAGTTTCGTCTGCTTTGGTGCTGTGATTATGGTCTGACCAAAAGGCAAACCCTTTTCATCTCTGGTTTGCATTTTTGTGCGATCAATGGCTGACCACTCTTTAGAAGGCACTTCTGATTTGACTTTTGACTGAACAGTCTTTTCAGTCCGATCTTTGTCGGGGGGTTTGTAAGTGAAGGCCAGTCCTGTCATTCGTTTGCCAGTAGGCGAAGGCAAGTCTTCTTTAGATATGGGAGAGACATCAGCGCCAGCACCTATAGGTTTTCCCTCCATGTATGTGAAACCGTGTTCGCGGGCACTATAAGGCCGTCGATTGTCGTCTTCTTCTTCGGTAACGTATGTGTACTCCTTGACAAAGGCAGAACCAGCCGGTTTCAGGTCAAAGCCCTGTTGTCCGACTTTACTCTTGGGAGTGGAAGTGATGGGACTTTCGGAAACCATTCGATTGGTTTGATTCATAAACTCTTCCCTTTTAGTCGGAGTGACTCTTTTGGGTGACGTAACCGAAGATGACTTTCGCTTTGGTTTTAATATTAATTTAACGCAAAATAATGTTCACAAAAAGGTGTACGAAATGACCAAATGGTTGTCAAAGACATGCAGTCGAAGGCATTCAACATAAAAATAAATCAAATCAAAAGACATTCAAATGACGTGCGAATCAAATGACAATTAATTGTTAGATAATTAAACACTTAATTATATAACAAGAAATCATTCAATAATAACCTCATCGTTGTATTTGGGGTCCATTTCCGGAATGACTGGACTTTTACTAAAAGGCTTATCGATAGGACTTTTTCGTTGTTCCCTATCTAATGGACTTCTTCGCTGCTCTTCAATGCGTTTCATTTCCATTGGTGGCAATACAGCGACGCCACCAATAGGTCGACGATGTCTACGTTCTTCTTCACCACCAGAATCAAGTGAAGGGGTTTTTCCTCCAATGCTTTCTGGAGTTGTGGCAGTTGTTGACGAAATACCAGTGCCTGAACGCATCTTCTCATCACGACTTGAACGGTCAGAATCATAAACTCTATGCACACCTGAAGGTGAAGAGAATGAGATAATTCGGTCACTAAGTGATGACAAACTCATGGATGAAATAGAGTTTATGGCAACGAATGGCAACCAATAAATGCATTAATACCTGATATTGTGTTTCGTTTGGTCTCATCTGATCTCAACTCAATAGGCATTCTATATCTTTCATAACCAAATGCTTTGAATTCATGCAAAAACAAAACAAAACAAAAGTCAAAACAAAATCCTAACCACTCTTAGACTAATGTCAAGTCTCGATCAAAACGTACAATTCATACCTCCATCCATACTTCTAGTGGTAAGTCGCCTATTGCTGAGAGTTCTTTGGAAGTTAAGGGCCGGTCTGTCGATGAGAGCGCTGGACATTCTTGTCTGGTAATGAGTTTTTCCCGAATACCTAAACTTTGATCCAAAACGAGGGAAAAAGAGTTTTTGTTTGGGCGGGGGTTCGGGTGACATGAGTCTGAAAAAGGTGTGATGTTCTACACATGTCTTCCAAAGACGTTTTGCCGCTTTATGATTGGCCAGTTTGAAGCCAATGGTGCTCTCGTACTGTTCGAACTCTCCCGGCCTTATCTTTATGTAAAAGTTGTTCCGTTTGTATGAAATCTTGAGAATCTTAGGCCACGCGAAACGATTGATACGCAACCGATCCCTATATACGAGTAGACCTGAGGCACAGACACCCATCATTATGTCCACACCCGCCGAGTCCTTTGCCGGGTGCAGATCCACGCCATACATCGCCAACTTTTTGGCGTTTTCTAAATACTGGATCTCAGACTCGGCTGATGTCTGTCCTCTATGTTGTTTATGAAGTTCACACACTTTTTCCTCCAACTCCTTCGTCTGGTTCGGCGCGAATCGGAACTCCGACAAGTAATTGGGTCCGTGCTCTTCGGTCTCGTAGTCTCCCAGCTCTGATTGGGCTAAATAGGAGCCCAACATTGCGTGCGTTACGAAAGAACAGGGAAGACGACCGGACAGTATGTCGTTGCGAATTTGTAAACATAAGAGATACCTGTGCCGTAGGGATGGCAGGCATTTGTATTCATTCAAAATAATTGGTCAGTCATTACAAACCTAGTGATGTCTTCTTGCAGTTGTGTCGGGTCGGGCGGATAGAACTTGACTTCGAAATTGAAAATCCACGGAAGGTCTGAAATAAGGGTTATTTTTAATATTATTAATATTTTCAGAAAATTCAATAAATAGTAAATACTTTGTATTTGTTTTCCGATTCTTTTGTCCAAATTAAGCCAATTCTGTAATAATTTGCAAATAATATAATAAATAACTAATATATAAATACATTTCCGGTCCCATACCCGGGAGTCCTCATGATCTCTATAGGAAAGGCCAAAGTAGTCCTTTTCGAGTAGATTCAAATGGTCACAAATTTTGTCAAACACTTCTCCCCCTTTTGTTCGTCTCTACAATGAAGACATTGATAAGAATTGAAGAAATGTTTCAAAAGCAAAACAAGGCATACATTGACTTGACTTTCAAACTCTGTTCCGTCGAGAAGAATGATTTTACAGGTGGTCTCCTTTGAGACATTCGACACAGACCTGGGCTTAAGTTTTTTGGTTTTCGGACCGTTTTCTTGAGTCACTTCAACTGTCGAGGCCTCAGACTTCTGCTCAATTGAATCCCCTTCAGCCATACCTGTGCTTATATTCAAGCCCTCTGTTATTCATATAAATAGTATTCAATTAATTAAACAATAACTGAAAAAATCAATATTTCTTTCAAAATATTTATTGTGTATAAAATTTATCAAAAAATAACACATTTTTAATGTAATATAAAAGTTAATAAACTTATTGTTATTTGTTTTGTACAACAAAACCAATTATACGCTCAAAAACTGAAGATTAAATAAGAGACAAAACAATGAGGAAATAAAATGAAAACATTTTGTTATAAAAACATTTTCAATAAAAATTATTATATGAAAAGACCTTCAATTCATTTGTGTTTAAACTCCACCAAAACTAATAGTTTTCTCGTTCAACAACTTTTCAAAATTCATAATAAGTTATATATTGTATAAAATGATTGTATAAACTGATTCTGTTTTTATAATTCTATCAAAACCAAGGGGTAGATATCTCAGGGGGTGTTTACACATCTCAACGGTTAAATAAATGATAAGATTTGAGTTGAGACTAATTTCAGTACTTCTTTAGGTATATAAAAACTTTTCATTAAGACCTGATTTCTTCAAAAGTTGACTAAATATCATATCATAGAAACCGATAAATAAAGTAAAAATTTGTTTTTTTTGCAAACAATTGTTTGAGAAATACATTGCGATTATTTCATATGAAAAGTACAATAAGATAAACGTTAGGATTCCATAGGATATGACCCATACTGTCCCTCAATCACAAACATTTCATTCAATTTAATTATACATTGATTAACAAAACAATTCAAAACATTATTTTGTTTTAACAAAACTGAACGCAAATAATCATTATTTCATATTCACTCAAAAATTGTATATTCGATAGAAATATCCTAAAGTTTAGCGCAAATCAAATGAATTTTAAAGTTTAAAATATTTGATATGAAATAAAGATAATCAAAGAAGACATCCTATTATAGAAGCGGTGAAACATTGTTTACAAAGAAAACCTCTTTGTTTAGCACCTGTACTGTACTATAATTTGTCAATTTTCAGCTAAAACATAAGGATTACATAAGGGGTATATAAATGGTTAAAACAGTAAAGACTCACGAAATGGCCTAAAGATGAAAATGTTCGTCAATTAACATAAATTATTGTTTTTAAGTTCAATAATGTGTTTATATTTTATCTTAAAGTTTAAGCAAATATATTATCAAATAGTTTTCGCAAAATTATTTCTTTACCCTTCGATTAAAGAACATTACCCCTGAAAGTACAGTAATATTGTCTTAATTTGGTTTTATATAAAAATCAAATTAATTGCAACACATTCTTGTCATACAATATCTCCATTGTTTTGTCCAATCTATAGATTTGTATAACTTTATATAATTTTATGTATTTTTAATTTTATATAAAAAACATCAAAAGAATTGTTTTTATCAAAAAAAGATGTTATATTAAGAAGTTGTTAACTTTTGTTGTTTTAAATTTTCAAACATTTGACTCTTTCTTAAGAAATAAGATTTATTTAAAATTATATTCTTAGCCATAAGTCAGGACTCGATATCAAGTCAATTGAAATAACCAAAAATTAACAAATTTTTTGATAGAAAAATTAAATAATAAATTATTTGACTGGAAGTGAATGTGAGATAAATTGAATAAATACTCAATTCTTTAATTCTATATATTATATAAATCATTAAAAGTAGAGATTATTATAATATAAATACTGTATAATATATTTCTTGTGATTACAAATGTTTTAATAATTAATATAACATTATATCAAAAAACATTATTATCTAAGCCTTAGATTATATTATAATTATATTGTATATAAAATTCGGTTAATATTCACAATGAAATTAATTTCAATTAAACATTAGAAGCAATCAAATCATTGTTAGCTTTATGTCAATTATTATAAAAATCTCATTGAAAATAATTGATATTATTTATGAAATTGAAATAAAACTTAATTCCAATTAATATTAAACTCACTAATAATTAACTACTGATTTGATAGCAAACAAAACATTAATTCAAAGGTTATTTAAAAATTAATTATTGTTTGAGTAAATACTGAGAGAAAAGTAAAACATTGACTGAAGCAAAGGTAAGGTTAAGTGAGAGAGAAGTGAAGGAAATGTTAATTATTTGATAGCACGCAAAGGGCTAAACAATTGTGTGGTTGAGAACCACCCGATTCGGGTTGGATGTAGTCTTACAACAGGATGGATGTGTCCACCGCATGAGAACAGCATCGACTGTATAGAGCACAGGGATCTACGCTATAATGAACTCATACAATACAATACAATTGTTTTTATCAAATAATTTTATGATTTTTAAAATGTTTTCAACTCTTGAGAACAGATCAACAAATGTATGCATTTATTGAAGACTTTTATGTAAAAACAAAATCAATTCAAATATTTATATCATATTTGAGCTAAAAATCAATAAAACTTTGATTTATATGATTAGAGAAATGTATTCATGATTTAAATGTAATGTTTTTAAATGAATTTTCTCTAACGATGTGTTCGTCTAAATGCCAGAGACTATCAGATCAGGTGTGTTGTGGGAATGGCATGGTTTGAGCCCCTTTGACACAGCTATACATAAGATTAGTTATGAGCACATCATTTGTATTACAATCTATTCTCTACTCAAAAACAATTTTTGCTTTTCTTATCGTAAACTCAATTCAATGAGTTATGGATTACTTTATAGACCAATACCTGTGTTATGTATTGAACACAAACTGTTGTTTGGATACAAAAACCGTTTACTCTATTGACAGACAATTCAAATGTAATTAATAATTAATTGACTGAAAACTATTATAATATAATTGAACAAATCATTACAAATGTATTCAATGTCAGTTGAGGTCCACTTCTCAACAAAAAGACCTTTAAATCTAACTCAAATCAAACCTTATATTCAATTAAAAACAATTTTGAGTAAATTGTAATGAAATGAAGTGTTGGAGCAATGGTTTGGGTGTTATTTAACAGTGAAATGTGACCCAAAAGGATCAGGTTCACTTTGCAATCACATCATATTGTGGTTTAAAGTTTATATATAATACAGATCTTCTGAAAATAGATTGTTTTATAGCATATAATAACTATTAAACTGTTATTCAAACAAATCATTCAAATGAATAGCATTTGATTTGTTTGCGATTCACACAAAACGTGATTAACTCAACACATACTCAACAGAGAAGTGAATTGAATAGCAATTGAAACCCAATTGAAAACCAATTGAAACCCAAACAAATTGAAGCAATCATTGAATAAATGTCAATAAAATTGTATTATTTGTAATGGCTTTCAATGTATTGGTCT
>JAQIXR010000433.1:0-28009 GCA_034700825.1 Quadroppia sp. Gr-Ori-00064 | reverse complement strand
TGAGTTATATATCAATACTATATTATTATAATTTGATTCTGTTCTTATGAGTTGTCCACTTCCGACAAGTCCTTTATAAAATGTTTTATAAAATTAAAAATTAGATTCACTTATAAAAATGAAATAATTTATAAGAGAAGCTAATATTAATTGTGAATAACAAACCTTTAGCTGAACTAATAGAGTGTCGAATTGAAAATGATTGAAACATATGAAATATCACGATCTCATTGACAGCACATTTTTGTTGAGTTAACACTTTTTATAATAATTTTCATAAAAATACAAATTCTTTATATCATATAATTTTGTCAAATGAGGTTTGAATGAAAAATCGTTTTAAATATCAAAGTTTGTCATAGAATGCGATCTAAATTGAAATAATAACCAAGGTAAATGAATATAAAAGTATTCAAATATCAATGAAAATTATTGTGCAATAAATGTTTGGAATAAATTAAATGAACTAATATTTGGTATTAAAGAAACTTCAAATCTTTGTACGAAATTGTGTTTATGATTAGGTATGAAATGAAAGTCATTTTTGAAATTACTTCGAAATTCAATCAAATAAATAGTTATTTGTCTAAACCATTGGATGGCAATTAAGGCCTTCTTTCGCCTATTCAATGGACTTAATATAGAAACATTCACAACAAACATAACATATTATTAAAGGAAAAATTCAAAGAAAATAAATAAATAATAATTATTTTTAACAAATTAAATAAAAATCAAATGAATTAATGATTTAAAAAATTAATTAAATATCTTTTAATGTAATGTAATGGAAAAGGGCATAAAAGTCCTAACTTTTGTTGACAAAAAAAACCACCTGAGAAAGGGGTATATCAATTTCACTAAAGTCCGGTGATTTTTTACTAGTCATTGAACTAAAAAATAATTGAATTTAAATAAAAGTGAAATCATTTTCATCAAAACTTCTCAAAAAAACTTCTCTCCAAAGTTGAAACGAATATTGTTTTGTCAGGGGTTTAATGGCATATAATTCTCTTCAAAAAGAAAAAAGAGTTAATTCATTGTATTTGAAAATGTCATTCAATTGAATAAATAGAGAAAACATGTCATGAAATGTAAATGAAATATTAAGCTATTATTTGTATATTTGATGTATTGTTTGCATCAGATTTTGAGCTAAAACGTTGAAACTATATCTCAGACATAGAGTTCAAGAGCAAAAAGTTTATTAAAGTCTAACTCTGTTCATAAGGTATTCCCTCAACACTTAGCCATTAGTCTGAAAAACAAATGAAAAATATCTGAAAAACTAATATAACTTCGATGTAAGCAAAGACTCCATGCTATCAGAACTGCTGTTTACAACAACTTAATGTCAATGTATTTTTCGACGCAAAATATGATTAAACAAACAGTTATTCATAACTGTTATGACAATATGTAATGAAAGAATATTTTTAATAATAGACAATAGAATTCAAAAACTATTATATTATCTAAAAATTGATATAAAATATTATTTCAATGTTTTGTTGCATTGAATATAAAGCAAAATTGATATCAAAACCAAATCAGGATATAATGAATATAAAGAATCTGTCATAAAATGAGATAAAATAACTTCAAACACATTTACATTAGTTATAAATACTATTAAATTATATCATTAAAAATAATTTCATTAAAAGACTATTAAGTTTTGTTAAGAACTAAACATTTCTTAAACATTAAGCAATGATTCAATAATTTTGTCAAACATTCAATTGTGTAGTCATTGTATTAGTGCACAAATATTGTCATTTTGAGTGATTCAGTCATTTCTTAATAATGTTTATATCAAATGAATTGGATTTAGCGTTGACTGCGATATGTCTCATTGCAGCCATTTGTGGGGCTGGACTTATCGGTAGTTCCTATTTATTATATCGAAGATATTGTGCTTCAAAACCAGATTCAGTCACAAGAAATCAAATGAATGACACAATCGATGGCTTTGATAATGAAAACTATGATCTTGGTCTCAATAGAGCTCGTCTATGGTCTCAAGTTATGGTAGAGCCAACGGCTCCCAACATTATCATGGATCCGGTGACAATACCCAGAGTGAAACCACCGCCCAGTTATGAACAATCTATTCAACAGGACTATCAGTTCAATAGATATCAGACACAAACTCGATGTTAATAATCAATGAAATTTGAATTGTTTTTTATTTGAATTTTATTTGTTTTGTAAAATATAATTATTTTCTTATTTTCAGATTATTTATTGAATAAATAAAACACTTTTAGTGATAACAATGCCTTTAAGCACTGGTATTAGACCTGCGCCAAGAACTTTGCTTCTGATCCGACTCTTAAGTTTCGGCGAATTTAATTCAATGTTTGCAAAGAATTTTATACATATTATACTACAAGTCATCAAAACATAGTTTCAAATCAAAAATCAAAATTTTCTTTCAAATGATTTATGAAAACAAACTTTTTTAGAAAATTTAGTAAATTCTTGAGTTATATAAAATGAAAAGACTTTTAGTTTTGATATTTTTTATAACATATTTATTTGAGTACAATATATGCTTTGCGGCCATCGCTGACCAGACAGTGCCCGAACAGGCGCTCGAAAAGACTTTAGAGGAGGACATGGGATCAAAGGTGAAGAGCACCTGCGAAACCCTACCGTCGAGAATAAAGGTGACCAAAGAAGAACACGACCAGTTGGGTAATGTGATCCGGGTGTGCGAGGGCTCTATCGTTGTGAACAAGTGTGAGGGCACGTGTCTGTCACAATTGAAGCCCAGTATCACAACACCTACCGGTTTCCTCAAGGTATTAAAGGTATTCCTTTATTGATTGTCCTTTTGTCAAATGTTTGTATAAATTGAGTTTTCATTCAAATAATGAATAATAAAATGTAAATATTTTCGTAAAGGAATGCCTTTGTTGTCGCGAGTCGTTTATGAAGCCTAAAGAAGTCCATTTGAGCGACTGCTTTGATTTGGACGGCAAACGACTGGCCGACACAATGTCCATATCAATGATGGAACCGGAACAGTGCTCTTGTCATAGGTGTGGTCAATGAGTCCATTCCCTACATTAATCCAATTATTATCACTTAAATTTCAATTAATAAAAAGTATCTAAAAATTAATTCATTAATCAATAAAATTCAAATCAATTCAAAAACAATATTTTGTTCTTTAATTAATAGTAATTTCAAAATTGTGTGAAATATTATAGATTTTCATACTTGACATCAATTTATATTCACATAAAACTGTTTTTGTGAATAAAATTGTTTTTTAAGAATAAAAAAATTTGATGACTTTATATGCATTTTAATTACTGAAAATGAATGTAAAGCTAATTGTTTGTGAATTTTATACCATTTTGACTATAATTTGTGTTAATGTTTTGTTTACTTCAAAAGTCGTTTAATTAATATTAGACTTTAATTATGAAATATATTCTTAAACACAAATAAATAATACTTTTCTTCACTCGAAGGTCACAATCATTTGACGAAAGACATATCGTTTTAATAGCTTCTAATCTATTATTCTTAACAAATATAATAATATTAGAGCAGTGTTGGCACAGTAGGCACTGTAGGCACAGTAGGCTGTCATCCATCACACACAGAGTGATTACAATCTCTACTTAACTTTAATTAAATAATGCCTAAACAGTACTCATTAATAGCGAGCAATGTTTTTGACTTTCAAGCAATGTCTATAACTTTCAATTCAAGATCAAGTGATCGTATGGTCAGTAGAGCTCAAGCACCACATAAAACAACTTCTCTTTTCATTTTTAATATAAAATTATTTCAAAACTCTTTTCACAATGTTTTCAAAGATTTCATTTATTTTAGTTATATTTTTATATCAATTCTGTAATTGCAGTAAAGAAGAGTGTCATTTGAGGCCAGTGATCCATGTCCTCAAACATGCCGGGTGCATTCCCAAACCTATACCATCTTTTGCCTGTTATGGCACCTGTTCCTCATATGTCCAGGTCTTTGAATCTTCTAATGGTTAGCATTTGAAGCAATGTTTGACGTTTCTATTGACAGGTTTCTGGATCCAAGTTCTGGCAGGTGGAGCGCTCATGTATGTGCTGCCAAGAGATGGGGGAACGGGAGGCATCCATAGCAATATTCTGTCCCAAACAAATTCCACGATTCCGTAAAGTAATATGAAATTCAAATTTATTATATTTAATGTAATTAAATGTTACAAATATTTAGATTTTGTTTAACTTTAAATTAAACAAAATTTGTTGAAATGATAATAAATTATATGAATATTTGATATGTTTTTGAATGCTTTGAATTTGTAATAATAATCTAATAATAATTCAAGCCTTCAATCATTATTGAGTTCAATACAAAAACTGTGAAAAATATAACTTTCATTTCATTAATATTTATTAAAAATCAATTCTATTGAATATAACATAAAAAATGTTATGATATTTATATTGAAATGACTTTGTTTTCGACAATTGTTATTGAATACAATTCACTGTAAAACTAATTTCGTTTAAAATGACTATTATTTGAATGATATGTAATCAAAAACCCATGCAATCATTGAATGTTTGCATTGAATGTGTTTTTATAAGAATATTCAATAGTTTTTGTCTTTTATTGAATTGCATTTTATATGATTTTTGTTTTATTCAAACCTTATTAACTGAATGAGAAATCGAATATAAAATGACATTTTCTTTCAATTCAATAGATTTTGATTTGATTTTATTTACTTAATAAGTATTTGTGAAAACAATTTTGTTTTATATTTCAATGAATTTATTTTAAATCAAATTTCAAAGCAATTGTTATCTAAACAAACAATATATAAATTAAACTATTCTTTTGTTTTGTACATCAGATTCAGACGAGAGCACCGGTAGAATGTATGTGTCGGCCCTGCACTGGCATAGATGAAGAAGTAGTTAAACCACAGGAGATAATGAATTTGACTCCAAAACATAACGATTATGAAGACATGTCTTCTTTTTAACTACAAATTCAATTTAATTTAAATATTATTCAATATTTATATATAATATAAGCAAAAAATATGTGAATCTCTTATATATGAAACAAATATTAAACAAATAAAATGATTGTCTTTTGAACAAAATTGTTGTGAAGATTAGGTGATAGTAATTACAAATTATTGATCAACTTTGGACCAAATGGTAGGGTTTGGTGAATACAAATGGCTATCATTTGAAAATGTGTGGTCAGAATTCAATTGGTTTGATCTGAGTCTCAGTCCATATGAAGAATAAGTTCAATGAATTTTCTTCACTAAAGATAATGATAAATTTCGATCTTAATCTCAATCATAAAACTCTTAATAATTGAATGACATTTAATTGGATTAGATTTTAGTATCGATTAATGAAATGATAAAAATTTGATTTCAAATAATATCTGATGAAAAACTTCCACTAATTATAAAAATTATTGAAAAGAAAATTGAGAAAAACATTGCATACGTTTGGCTTAAATGCTGAGAAAATTTGGTCCAAATCGTAATGTTTTATTAAATCCTCAATTACTCGTTGACCTATTTTTTGGTGAAATTTTCACTGTTTTATAATTTATTTTTAAACATTTATAGGATATGAATATAAGGAGAAAGTGAGAAATGAAAACAATATTTGCAAAACATTTTTCATTACAAATTAGTTGTTTATAATAATTAGTTATCAATAAAATTAATAATATTTAAGTAATGTTTCAAAACCCCAAAAGACTCTCAATTGGCTATAATTAAGTAAAAATCTATTCCTTTATTTATCATATAATATAATTGGCCTGAATTTTAAGTAACATTTGAATCCTTAAGGCTTTATAAATGTTTAGTTAAAATTTAAATAATAACTATTGCATCAAAAATCAAATACATTTCAGCCATTATTTGTACAATAAAATCAATTTAATTATATTTTTCGTAATTGAAAACAATTTTAATAAATCATTATTTATTATTAGACTAAAGAACTTAGAGTCAGATAATGAGGACATAAATCCAAATCCAAAACCAAATTCTTATATCAATTAATAACAAAATCAAAAGTGAATTATCAGTAAAATCAAAAGAAGATATTATTTTTCAACTGTCAGTCAAATGAAATTTATATCTTTTAAAAAATTCACTCAAATATTATTTTCAAAGAAGTTTTATGAAAACAAAAACAAAATATACTCTGAATATATGTTATGAGATTAGCAGTGATTTTAGTCATCTATTATTTAGAGATTATAAACACTTATCACAAATCAATCAAAAAACAACTTATAGACTATTCGCACGTTTTCTACAAACAAATATCAAATAGTTTTCCTTATTTTATAACTTTTAACGAAAAACAAAAATTTCACTCAAATTATGGTACGAACGCATCCCAGGTCATAGTCGTACCAGCCTGGTACAACCAGGGCTATTTTCAGGTAAATCTATGAATATTAATATTATTTTCAAACAAAAGGGGTATTTAAACATGATTTTCATCTAAATACCCGTCAACTTATCTATGGACAGTTAATGTAAGATTAAATTCTCTAATAAGGCTAATAAGCCGGAGCTGACACACGGTATGTGATATCATATATCAGATTATAATTCATATAATAATCGCTTTTATCTTACATTCAATCGAATGATATCTTCAATGAAAAGCAGTTATTAATAATAAACAATTTATTTTATATACAATTGAAGATATGATAAGATTTTACTAAATTTATTGAAAACTTAAGTAAAAGTTTTGACTAATAAGACATTTAATAAAAAGTAAATCTATTTTAAAACAATTAATGGCATTCATTAATTTTATTTAATATTAGTTTTAATAAAAATTAATTTTAAATTATTTTTGTCTGTAATTGTTTTGTAGTACTGAATGATTGATGGTTTTGTCGACACAAGTGATAATTACTGTATCTATTAATACAAGGATGTGTTCAGCAGTGATATCAACGAAGAAGTGGTCACTGAATATTCACCTAATTTTTCATTTTCTGTATTGAAAAACAAATATAAGTTTTATTAAATCTTTTAAATATTGAATTTTTGTTACAAATAATAATTTTTAATCAATCCATTCATTCATTCATTTTTTTCTTTCTTTTTTCGGTTAATTTTGATTTTTAAAAACTTTGTTTGATTTGAGCTATACTTTTGAAGTATTTCCTCACAGCCATTGAATATCAATCATTGCTTGTTATAGATATACAAAATAATTATTATTTGGTTCAACAAAGTATTGATACAATCATTAAATGATTGACAGATTTTTCAATCAATTTGAGACTGTTTTTCAAATTTCATAAATACTCAAAAGTGTTGAACAATTATTTTCATTCGTTTGTTTGATTATTTCAAAAGTCATTGAACTTTATATTATATTTTATTTAACATTAAAACACAAATGAAATAAAAGTTTTGATTTTAATTATAAACTCAATGAATGAAAAAAAGGGAATTTAAAAATGAGAACAAAATTAAGCACAAATTTATTAACAAAACTCTTCAAAATCTAATTTTATTATTCAAATCATTATATAATAGTATTCATAAACCTATAGTAAACATGCATTTGGTTTGCATTCATTTGAAAACATTTCAAGTATTTAATAAAAACTTTGTATTTATTTTTAGTTAATATTATATAAATGTGAAAACTTTATGAGTATTAATAATGTGTTTTCGACTGATTTTAATGAAAATTTTGGTTGTCTTCGATTGCTTTGATCGACGCTCATATCATGTGAAGGACAGTCACTATTCTGTCTTCACATCTAATAAATAGTGAAATCAAATAATATTTTATATAAATGTATTTGTTGTGAGTCTGAGTAAATTGTTGTATAAAGTGATCTAGCTCAATAATCACACAATTGTGTCTATCCTTTTAGAAGACAACACTCTATAACGTTATAAACAATTGTTTGTATAAAATATTACAAATAAAGACCTTGTGTTGGGTTTGCTGTAAATCACAGCACCGTATTGAAGAGTATTCACCTATTTCTGAATATGATTTATCATTGCTTATAATCTCGACAACATTTATATGTATAAAGAGTTGTGTTTAAAAAAAATAAGTAATATTACAAATGAATGTAATTTTCTTCTAAAAACATATAATTTTATTGATTTGTTAAACACAACAAATGATTCAAAAATATAATTATAAGAAATGTTTTTAAATTAATTATTTATTTTTAAGTCTATTATCAAATGATTGCATAAATAATTTGAATGATGTTTATGTGTAATAATATTCAGGAAAATATTATGTAATATTAAATATTATTCATTCGCAACGCAATCAATGAATTAATAATTAGTTTTTTATTGAAATTTTAAAAATAGCCGAAATATTAATATAGAGAACGAGTGTATAATAAGTGGAACCACCGCTACCTTCGAGTTGTGGTCTCAGTTGTAAAACTAATTCCGGTATTGATATCGACTTTAATGATGATCTCTTTCGACAGATTGTGGTAATTGTTGATTAAATATTATCTCAGTCTTCGATATTTGTATCATTAGGTCATGAACTGAAAATACATTTCAATCGTTTGACTCTATTTTCAATCGCAGATATGTTTACAGTATTTCAACATTAATTGAAAAACATTTTCTCATTCAATAGGTTTGCAATATTTGTAGAAACGGATGAAGAAATTAATTAATACTTTTTATATCTTTTCAGAAAAATTTTAACTAAATGTTGAAATCATTTGAGAAATGATTTTTGAATTCATCAAAAATTTTATTCTCAATCATTATTTACATTTCAAAATATTCTTTTGTTTTTCAATAAAATAACATTTTTATATAAATTGCACAAAAAATATTTGAAAATTGAAAATCTTTTAGAAATCATTAGAAAAAATAAGAATTAATATAATAACTATTTTTTGAAAATAAAAATATAGAAATAAAGTCACAATTCAGTGATTAGTGATAATAAAAATGAAATATTTTATACAATAATAATACTAATGATAAAAAAGATGCGTTTATTAAATAGAGAAAACATTGCAAAACTTTGGCCTAAATTTTAAATATTTTCTGCATAGCATTGGATGAAAAGTTTAACAATAAATCAAATTTTAAAACAAATATCAATAGAGAGAAGAAATGAACAAATATTTGATTGTGTAATATATTATGTATTATATTATATCTCTCGGACTCATAAATGTTCGCTTCATTTCAATTACAGTATATATTATATTATAATTAAATGAGTCTTTGATTTGAGTTATATTCAAAATTCACTCAAATTATTGAATTCAAACAATTGATAAAATGTTGTCAAAACATATATTTGTGAAAATCTCAAATATTTGGACCAATAATTCAAACCATATTATTATTGAAAATATAATACTAATAAAATTGAGTGCAAAACAAACTAATTTAAATCACTTAACAATTCAATTAAATCTCGCTTTTCATACAAAAAGTGGAACTTTTGTCGAATAATAACTGAAAGGTTAAATAAATGTAAATTTTTGCTAAACTTTACATAAAGTATTGATTGCATTATTGTTCAGATTTTGCATTTAATGTTAAAATACTTGACTTCTATTCATCTCATTTCAATCAATTCAAAGGGATTTTAATTAAAAATTGAAAAATAATTGAATTTTAATTCAAATATAATACAAATAATAAATATATTTTCAACAAAATTAGTCTTTCAAACAATTATTAAACCACTTATGAATGCCTAAAATGATTGAAATTTGTAACGACTTTATAACAACTTTCGTTAAATTCATTCAAAAATATTTTCAAAAAATGACTTAAATTTTACCGGAAATTATTAAATATATTTATTTTATTTTATATTCAAATGACTTCAATATTTAGTACTTTATGTTAAATGTAAAATTCAAAGTATTTTATATTAAAGTTAAAATCTATTTACGTTTGAATTTTATAAAACATTAAAACGAAAGTCTTTTATGAGAATTGCATTAATTCTTTGGGAAAATATTTTTCAATATTTGTAAAGTGACTAAAAATAATTGTACTATATTTTAATGAAAGTTAATCTTTGATTATATAAAATGCCCTAAAGTTCACATAATATCTAATTAATGTATTAATTTATTTATCAAAAAGTTGTTTCAAATGATTTCAATTGAATTTAATACCGATAAATAAGATCAAAATCACTACTAATTGTATAAATAATAAATATTTGAAAAATATATTTAAAACTAATTATAAATAAATTAAAAATAAATACCAATTATAATAAAAATTACAAAAAGTGTTAAATTCTTAAGAATTTATACAAATGATAATAAAAAACAAAAATAGTTATGAAATAAAGAAAATAATTTTAAATGATTTATTTTTTTGAACAAATTCTATCAAAAGATAAGATATCGAAAAAGCAATTAAATTTCTATTGATTTTACACATATTTTTAGGACTTTATTATCTCAAACAATGAGAAAATAATCACTAATTCATAAATGAGTGAATCAATTGAGCCATGAATTCATGATTTGGTAGTTTTTATGAAGACTTAAACAACTTGATAGACATTATCTCATTATTGACATGAAGTTTGAAATTAAAGGACATTTGACTTAAAAATTGTGGCAAATGTTAACAACAAGTCATTCAAAGGACGCGACCTTATATTTAAGCGTCTTTTATAGCCATTAATGACTCGATTATAACAAATTATTTTCATTAAAACATTTAAATTGTATTAATTTATTCAATTGTGAGCACAGGTATTGGAGTCGGTATTGAAAGCAATGGTGAAAACGATTTGATATATACTTGAATTTAAGTATATTTTTAAAATTAAAACAAAATATCAATAATTAATAAAAGTTATAACAATTTAAATATTTTAAAGACTCTGTATTTGACCCAATGTTAAGGAATGTCTTCTTTAGAAATCTTTCGGTTCAGTCTATACTTTTAATTTGATTTGTGGTAATCTTTGAGGAAAATGTTCTTTGCCTTCAATAAGAATTTGTTGGTTTTATTATTTAAACTTTAATTCATTTAATGTTTAAACTAATAATTTATTTATCAAACACTATGTAATACAAAGTGTGTATTCAATTGAGGAATAAAATAATTTTGAACAAAATAATAACATTCATAACATCTCTAATAAATGACAACATTTGAAATAAAAACATTTTGTGAATATTGCAAACAATTAAATAAAGTCTCTTTAAAGTCATTTCCAATTAATTGAAATTTTTATTTTGAAATATATATTGATTTATAAATTAAATAAAGAATGAATGAATGCATAGATTATGTCAATTAATATCAAATTATTTGCAATACTTTTGTCTGAGAGTAGAGTCAAAGTATTGGCCACTATTGGAATGCAATTAAGCCATCGATTTTGTAAGGATAGGATAGGATAACAATAGTGAATGGCTTTCACAATTTGGGTCATCGTTTTCATAGACAACCTATAGTTAACACTTTGTCTGAATTTCTTTCAAAGAGAAGAATAGTTTTTTGTGTTTTATATTCTTGTGTTTGACAACTATAAGGCAAATACACCTCATATATAATATTTATTTTTCAGTTCATTTTCAAAGGGAAAGCTATTTTTACTGACAGGGAAGCAAACAAATAATACACTAAATACCTGTTCCTTTCACTTTATTGCCTGGTTTTGAGGCCACAGAACACAAACTCTCATTCCCTTAGTTTAGATTAATCTGAAGAAAAAGTTAATAAAAGATAATAAAAACATTTTTACATTTAATGAACATTTTATACATTTTAAAATAAAGTCTTATAAAGTGTTTCCAATCGAGTGAACCATAAATAGGTTTCTATTAAAAAAACATAACTTTTATTGTGTGTCGGAATTCAACAATAAATTCATTTCACTATCGTTTCAGTTATTAATATAAACTACAAATCATTTTATCAAAAAAAGTTCATTTAAAAAATGTTTCACAAATTTTACTTTCGATAGCATTGCTATTATTTGATGTATTTGTTTAATAAAATAAAATATAGACAAATATTAGCGAAAACTTTGGACACAATTTGATTGATCTTTCAATATATTTGTTTAATTAACATATTTTTGAAAAACATATTTTTTGATAAAAATTTCGGTAAAATAAGAAAAATATTTGAGATTTGGGTTCAAACGATTGAACTAAAAATGTTGAAAACATTACTTAACATAACTCTGACTGAAATGAGGAAAAAAGCTATCAATAAATATAATATGATATGAAGTCTGGATTTTCCGATGAAAAATACAAACAAAATATTATTGTATATATTATTCAAGTGTTATTAGGGATTGGATTTGGGTTTTAGTGTTCAATACTTTATTAATAAAAAGAGATGTTTGAAGAAAATGCTAAAACATATTCGCTTTGAATATCATTACATACTTTGCATTCATTATCAAAAAAGGAAAAAATTATAAGAATTTGGTTTTGATTTTTTATTTAGAAATTTTTGAAAACATTTTACGTATTTAAAAACATTTCTATCACTCACTCGAAGACAACATTTCTAATACTTATTGTTTATAACATTTTTACGATTTTAATATTATTTAAAAATAATTGAATTATATTTTGATTCGCTTAAAGTGTGATATAATATATGAAACACTTTTATCATTGATATTCAAGTTATGGCAAATAGTATGCAATCACTGATAGCGCGCGCAATACAACCGAAGGAGTGTTTGTCTTAAGAACCAGTTTGGAAGTATTCAGCTATGGAATGGAGCCCTAATAGAACCTGCCAGTGCCAAACCTGCTCAACATCACCTGCGAAATGGGACGGAATGGCGAATGCCTACAAAGTTGACTGAATGCCTGGTTGGACCACTTCTACACTTCCTCTTTGCTTCTGCTAACAGTCAGCACCAGTCTGTCAGAAGTCAGTACACGAACTGAACTAACGGTACATATAGTCTATTGAGACAATTCACGACTTGAGAGAAAATTTTTTGTTATTCATATTCACTGAGTTATAACAAACTGTTTCTTTTCATGTGCTATGCTATGAGTGAACCGTTACTTACCTGTGCTTAAGATTTGAACGCTTTTTCATATATTCGTTATTTATATATTGAATGAAATTTTTATTTAATATTTATTTTCAAATAAAACTTAACTTTAATTAATGATGAGATACTAAAGTTTGACAAAAGCCGACCCTATCTTCAGGTGCGAACATGTCGTGCAGATTCATAGACACCGCTCTGTCGACCGGATTCCAGAAATTGGGTCGAATAATAGGCCAATATCCGGGATATTTTGTGATTGTGCCCATCCTTATAGCGGCCCTTTTGGCCACTGGCTTACAGAGGCTTCACTATGAAGATGATCCGGAATACCTGTTCTCTCCTTCAAACGGTAGATCCAAACACGAGAGGGCTATAATAGACGACTACTTCCCCATCAATTATACGTCAAACTTCAATTTGGGCCGAATTACACATAAGGGACGGTTCGGTCGTATCATAATTGTGGCCAAAGATGACGGCGATATTATGCGCCGACACATTTGGGATGAGATTATGCTTTTGGACCAAAGCATACGAAATATGACTATAGAATGGGATGACTCGCTCTGGAAGTATGAAGACTTATGTGCAAAACAAGACTACAAGTGCTGGAGTAATGACATTCTCGACTTCGATAATCGCATTCAAGACATCGAAGACAAGAAATTCTTCTTAAAGTACCCGATTTGGATCAATCAGAACATATACAAAGCATACTTCTTCCCCGCATACCTGGGCGGTGTCAAAGAGGACTCCAACCATTTGGTCGAAACGTCAAAAGCTGTGCATTTGATGTACTTTTTAGACACAACTGTCAAAAGGGGGGACCTTAGGGGTAATCTATGGGAACAGGCATTCATGAAACACTTATCCGGCACTAAATTCACGAACATATCTGTGGCCAGATTTGTGTCGACAACACTTCAGACCGAATTAGAGGCCAATACCCACTCTTTAGTACCGTTTTTCAGTATAACTATAATAATTATGTTAATATTCAGTGTCGGCACCTGTATGATGTCGGACTGGGTGCTCAGCAAACCCTGGTTGGGTCTGCTTGGCTGTGTGTCAGCCGGTCTCGCAGTTGCCGCAGCTTTCGGACTGTCCGTGTATTGCGGAATCGAAATGATCGGAATCAATTTGGCCGCACCTTTCCTTATGTTGGGTGAGTCCATATACCAGTGCTTTCAAACCATTTTATGATAGCTTTCAAACAATTGAATATTTTTTACAACATTTGAATGATTTTCTCATTAATTATTAGACTAAAAAATATTGTAAAATATCATTCAATAGCTCTTAATGTGATTTTAGGTCACAAACCAAATGTCGATTAAAAGTCAATTAAAATATGCAAAAAACTAACCCTTTTTTGATTTAAACCCTCAAAAACTATTAATTAACTTCTTATTAGTCAAAGAATTTTGAGGTTAAAAATATTATATAATAAAACAAATGATTTTTTTATTAAAAAAATATGAATTTTGAAATTTTCGGCAAATGTGTAAACTTTTTAAGTTTGAGGGATAGACCGGATCTACAAACACGACGCCCTTAAAGACTATTAGTTTGCAAGAAATGTCAATCAATTATCAATCAAAAGCAAAATCAAAAGTCAATATTTGTATTCCGGGTCAAACAAACATTTTTCCTATACAAAAGTCATCAAAAACTTATCACAAATTCTTTTGACAATTATTTATGATTTGAATCTGACTTAATATCCACTAAAAAAATACTAAGTTTTGAATAATTGTTTTTAATGAATATAACGAAAAGATCGAAATGATATCACATGTGAATTTACAACACTTGAGTTTGACTCCTGGTCTTTCATACGGTGCACATATAGTATGTGTTCCTAACGGTGTGTTTGTATGTGACGTAATGTAAATTTTTTTGAGTGCAAAACTAGTTCACTAACTCTGTAGTTAACTATTATATGAAAGATATTGCAAACCTTAAAAGTGTTTTTCAGCAAAGATTTAAATTTGATTAATTATATTCGCCTCAGTGTTCGCACTGTTCGCACAGCCATGTGAAGGATACCATGATTTCCTCAGAGGTTCGGCTGTTCGACACAACCATTAGAAACAATATTTGCTTTTTGACAATATTTTGTAAATTTTCTTATAGTTTGTATCGAAAATATTATACAAAAAAGTCTATCAAACGGGAAATGAGTTAAAACAGGATATTGTAGTCAAAGACTTATTTAAAAGTTATATTTTTCGTTCTCTGCTGTGAATGACAATTGAATTTCTACCGCAAGTCAAGCATAAGACATATTTTAAGTTTAAATGAGTTTTTCACTCTTTTGTACTCAAGTGTTGAATATAATGACAAGTCGTTTGAATTGTTATAAACGATAACAAATAATTGGTATAAAAAGTGAAAAATATCTAAATATCTCAAAGTATTGACATTGACTTACAATTAATTTATCCGTTTTTAAAGCCTTAAAGATTCCTGAAATACTTTATGACAATTGTATTGTCATTGAATTGTTTTTAATTAAATGTATTTCAAAATTGAAAACTTTTTCTTTATTTTTGAATTTCTTTATTTATTATCATTTTTGACATCTATTTTCCATAATAAAAAACTTTAGAAAAATTTTATTATTGAATACAAAGTGTTATTTGAGTTTAAGAATAGGAAACAATTTTTACATTCAATTCACTCATTTGTGTTAAAAGTTTCTTCATTTTGATTGAAAATATTGTTTATATTCAGTTCAGATGTGTTTAAAAGATAAGCAAAAAATGTGATGAGAGTGAAAGGCATATGAAGGGAAGGCGAGGAAAGGTATAAATTATGTTATGATGTGGTCTTGTAGTCAATGACCAGTATATATACGGCTCTAATATCACTCTCACGTATAACTACTTTCTAATACGTCGACCGACTTTCCATTTATAGCCCAGTAATGCCTTCCAGTAGTCTTCGGTCTTCCGCACTCACATCAAAACGCCATTCCCTCACCTGGAAGTAGAATATAATTTATAATAATTTTATTATTATTATATCAAATAAAATCTGAATATTTTTGAGAAATAAGAAAACAATTCAAATAAAAGTGAATTTGAATGAAATAATTGTGAAATAAAAGTAAAAATGTTTATCGTTTTATCGCTTTCTTCACAAATGAGTTAAACGTTTGAAATTTGATTCAATTTTCCTCTTCATTTGATTTATAAAATTATTATTTAATAAATGATTTATTTTTCTCTTCGGAATAATTATGAAATTGAAGCCAAACTTTTGTGACAAAACAACTTTCCATTTATTTATTTGAATAAATTATTTAACATTTTGTTTATAAGTGATAAACAACTAAAAAATTAATACAAATTATATGAAGCAATTAATAAGCATTTGTTGAATGAGAGGTCGATTGCATTTCGCCTAAAAGTCTTTGATAACAATTATCTTAGGATTCAATCCTTAAATAAGAAAAAATGTTTTAATTATATTAAAAATTTCTAAAAATAAAATCAAATAAAATGGGAAAAAAATTAAGTCTCACTAAAAAATTTAATGAGTTTTTGAGCGAATAATTTATTGACTGAAGTAATGAAGAGTGAATTTGAGATAAATTATTAGCAATTAATGGATACAAAAAAAGTTTTATATACTTTTGAAGCGAAAGATTGAGAAAAAGTGTTTGAATTTTGTTAAATGAGAACAATATATGTATTTATCATTGAATTATAAAAACATTTATAAATATGTGAGAAATATATTAAATAAAAGTTTTTATTAAGTATTAAATTGTGTGATGTATACTAAATATGATCGGCTCAGCACTGGCAGAGCTCAGGCAGAGCACAGACATCATTGGTTATGTAATGGTGAGCCAATCGGAAGTAGGCGACCCACTGACTCCGTTTCTGGTCAGTCACCGTCCTCTCAGTCACCTCTCATTCACTATCTTTTGGGCATAAAATATACCGTTAATCGACTCAATCGACTCAATCGAGTTGTACTGCAATAGAGTTAAAGTCATTTCAAACACTAATAAACATTGAATTGAATTAACATAAACTTTTAGATAAAACGCAAACCGATTCTCATAATTAAAATTAAATTAAATCACAAATAATTGAAACGAAAGAAAATCATTTCCCAAAACATTTATCATTAAATTCATTCAATTATATAATTTACTTTCAATTCATTAAAAGTGAAATTCTTTGACGAATAATATATACATAAATATTATGAATAAGAAAATTTCAAAACCATTTCATCAGTTATTTTGGTTTTTATACGAAAAAATCAAAAAAATGTTAAACAATTATCTAAGGGTTATTTGAATGCATTTTAATTTGAATACAATTAAAATAAAATCTTTTTATTGAAACATATTTTGGAATAAAAATTTTAAAACAAATTTCTGCCTTATATTTGCAAACCATTAGGTGTGGGAATGGACGACGCGTTCGTTCTGTTGGCCGCCTGGAGAAGAACTAACCCCAGTATGAGTGTTCCCGAACGACTCGGACACACCTACTCAGAGGCGGCGGTGTCTATAACTATAACCTCAATCACTAATTTCTTATCGTTTATGATCGGAACGATAACACCCTTTCCTTCTGTAAGAATACAAACAATAAATGCATTAAAAACATATTGAAAACGACTTTCCTTTAGGTGCGAATATTCTGCATATACACAGCGGTAGCCGTTTTGTTCACATATATATATCACATCACATTCTTCGGCGGATGTATGGCTTTCTTCGGCCACTGCGAGAAACGCAATTTGCATGGATTACTGTGTGTTCCGGTTATGCCTAAATCCTTGGCCGGTATTAAGCACTCAATTGTTTTTATTAACTTTTAATTATATCTTATCTAATATTTTTCATTCAGAATCAAAGGGGTATTTCTTTCGATTATTGTGCACTGGAGGGAAGAATCCTTCAGATCCGACCAACCCTAAGGACAATAAGGAGCACATAATGATGTTGTTCTTCAGAGACGTTTTGGCCGTTTCTCTCAATAAGACTCCAATCAAACTGTTAGTCATCTTTTGCTTCTTTATCTACCTGTCCATTGGAATCTACGGGTGCACAATGGTCAAGGAGGGGCTCGACAGACGCAAGCTATCCCGCGACGACTCATATTCGGTTCAGTTTTATGATTACGAGGAACGGTATTTCAGGGAATATCCCTATAGAATACAAGTGGTTATCAATGAGACCATGAATTACGCCGACCCTAATGTCCAGAAGCAAATCGAAGAAGTGCTCCAGAAGTTTGAAAAGAGTCAATACGTGGCCGACAAAGTGATGACTGAGTCGTGGCTCAGAGCATACCAGACATTCCTTAGCCAAGAAGACAGCTTTTTATTCCTTCAGGCGCTCAATATATCCGATCAAATGGACTTTAATAGAGGCCTAAGAGATATATTCCTACACTTCCCCCTCACTGAGCCCTTCAGGAATGACATCGTGTTCAACGACGACGGGTCAGAGATAATCGCCACGAGATATATCATCCAAACCAAAGACATCAGAGACGCGAATATGGAGAAAGAGATGTTAATAGCTTTGAGACAAATTGCTGACAGCTTTTCATTCCCGGTCACAATATTTCATCAATACTTCATATTTTTCGATCAGTTTGTGTTAGTTCGGAGTATTTCCATCCAAACCATATCAGTGGCCGCGGTTGTAATGATGGTTATATCACTTATATTCATCCCTTCCCCTTCTTGTGCCATTTGGGTGGCATTCTCTATCATATCGATAGAGATCGGAGTCATTGGGTATATGACTCTCTGGAACGTTAACTTGGATTCAATTTCGATGATTAACCTCATTATGTGTATTGGCTTTTCGGTGGACTTCTCGGCGCACATCTCATACGCCTACATCTCCTGCTATGAGGACGAGCCCTCAGAGAAGGTCAAAGCAGCCCTTTATTCGTTGGGTTTACCCATATTTCAGGGAAGTATATCAACGGTGTTGGGAATAATAGCCCTGGCATTCGCGCCCTCCTATCTGTTCGTCACATTCTTCAAGACTGTATTCCTCGTCATGTTATTCGGTGCCACTCATGGAGTTTTACTCCTTCCAGTCCTACTGTCCTTAACAGATATGTGTCACTCCAAAAACAAACCGACCCTTCCGTACAAAACCAAGAATTTAAATCAAAACATTTCCCCCTTTTTTATGGGAAACAAACACTTTGACGGGAAGACAATTGTGCAAAACGGAGCGCCTATTTATATCCCTCGGCCCTCATTCACGGAACTCACAACTGAACAGAAGTTTCGTCGCACCGATGAGGACAGCGCCACACCTTCCAAGAGCTCTGCCTCATCTGACGGCAGCGTAGCCGCTGAAAAGGATCTGGGATTGGGTACCAGTGCTGAAGAATGCAGTGAAGGCAGTTGGAAAGGTGGAAAGAGCCAGACCAACGAAGTGGTTATAAGCAAACAGTCAGACATGAATAAAGTGGTTGACAGCGAAAACGCGCCCAATGTTTATGCAAATATGTTAAGGGATTGGTCTCAAGTCAGTGCCCAACAGACCTCTGGGCACACGAATGATGGCTATGTCAGCGATAGTGCGGACTTTTATGGCCAGTACTCACCAACCGCTCACTCATCACAACATAAGAAAAGTAAGGCATCGACTTCGAAGGGGTCGGCGCTTACAGCCGGTCAGCACAGGATATCTGTTTATCATCAAATATCTGAGGCCAGTTATGCTGATCGGAATGTATGGGAACGACAGTCGGCGCCGACTAATGCAAAAGTAAACAAAAAGAGCAAAAGTAGAGAGAAATCAGAAGTAAATTATTTGATGGAACCGACACATCGTCGGCACGAGAGGGAAGACCATAGGCTGAGGGACAGGGAGAGGGAACGACACAATGACACTGATATTCTTACACCTAATATACAACAAATCATGTCTTCACGACTGGATAGGAATATAACAAATAGATATAACGGTTTTCATCCGCGGTAGAGACGTGTCGGCGCTCAGTGTCGGCGCTCTGTCTCCTAACAAAACCCAATTGACATTTGAATGAATTGATTAACATTTGAAGCGATCGTTTGATCGCAAACTCATTGCTAAGTCAATTAAATTAAATACTTTTCAATACTAGACTTAATCTAAACTTAAATATATTTCAATCATTTCTTTCAATCAAATGCTCATAAAATGCAGAAATTGTATAAAAATGTATTTATTTTGAAAATTTAAATATAAGTTAATTTTCAATAATTATAACTTTATTTAATTTTTTGACACAAAATTCAGTTTATAATGAAATTGAAATTATTTTTCTATGATTTCTATTATTGTTAACATAAATGCAAAACTGATTTTCGTTTTTTAGAATTATATGTGAATTAAAAATCTTTATAAATTATGTTAAATATAATTCTTAAACGACTTTTTGTGTCAACACATAATTTACTGTATATTTGATGAGCTTTTTTGCCAAAGGTTTTCATTCAATGATATATTGGATAACAACTGAAATCCAAACAATAGTTTTTTAAATAAGTTTTCAATTTTTTCTTAATTTTAATGATATATTTTGTGCCCAAAAATAGTTGTTTTAATTATAAAATAATTTGTTGATAAATATTAATATTAAATACAAGAAAACGAGAATTTTGCTCAAAATCTGCATAACAGCCCCTGTTTTCGGTCTTTTTTGTTTATGTGAAAGAAAGACAAACTTTTATATTATATAAAAATATATAATTATTTTATTTTATATTATATAAAAATCTTATAATTTTATAAATCATTTTCATTTCATTATTAAATAATCATTTAATTGGTTATTAATGCCATGTTTTTCTCGTTTTAATTATTATTATTTAATTGAATAAATTTTTTGTGCAAAATATTTGACAATTTGTGAAAATTGCAATGAATTCAAGTCTTCAATAGTTCTCATGAATGGCGATAACTAAGAAGAATGTGGTCTTCAATACAAACCATTGGTTTTGCCATAGAATTCTATAAATACTGAGATGTCTGACTACTTCCTATTGAATAGCATTTTTGATAATAATTAATAAAATTATTTTAATTCATTCTTCAGTCAGTACTCACTTGAAGTCATCTCTGTTTTGATCATAACTTTAATGAAAGACAAAATTCAAAAATTCATTTAAAACAACATTTCGTTTATTTATAACTGGTTTTAAATCTCAATAAATTGTCATCAAATGTTTTACATATATTTTACGCAATAATTCAATCAATTATTTAATATATTAAACAAATTTACAATTTTTTTAATCATAAGAAAATTTTTTGTTTGTTTTAATTATTTCGTTATAAAATCGAAAAAACATTTTTTCATTAAAACAATTTCAGTCCTAAAATGAATGGATCAATGATTTGATGAAATGATTTCAATGGATTTGATGTCAATTTGTTGTGAAACTACTTTATAATTACGTTGTCTTTTGATAATAATTTAAGTTAATATTGAGTTAATAATTGTTCGCAATTTGTTTGTCAGTCAATCATAGCGTCAATGAAAGAGTCAATGAAACTATAGACGAAAAAGTGGTCACACTTTGTATTCGGGATACTTTTTTCTGTGTTTTTTCTTCTTTTTTTGATCCTTTTCTCCGGCTTTGTGTTTGTTGTGGTCAGAGCTGAGGTCGACCTCTGGTTTGACCTCTTTTGACACCAAGGTTACGGTAAACCTCGATATTGTCGTTGGACTCTTTCGATCCAATGTCGAGGAAGAGTGCAGTAATTGTTGGCCGTTTGGAGCACTGAAGGCAGTGCTTGGCTTTGCATCTGTTGTTGCAATCGGCGCAGGTATTGGATCTGATGGACTGGCAGTTGCTGTGACAGTTGCTGTGGCAGTAGTTGAGCCGGTAGTGACTGTCGGCTGTGGACAATGTGTTGGAAACACTACAGATGTGGTAAACACTTGATTAGAATTGAGTCCATTGTATGAATCGTTCCCTAATTTTATGTCTTTATTTTTGAGACTTAAATGTCCACTAACTGTAAAATCACAGACAGAGAGGCTTACGGGTAGGGCCTCTTCGCTGACACTTCTCAGCATTGGCTGCACAACACCTGACCCATAGAAAGCCGTATCACCGCTCAGATCAGAGTCCAAAGCACTTCCATTCTCATCGTCTTCGCGGTTATTGTCGTGAACTGTTGAGGCTGTGGTGGATGTGGTCGTCGAGGGCGACGGCGGCTGTAAATCCATAATTTTCTTTGTGTACGGACATAGAGGGGATGTGCCGATTGGGTGGCTCCTGAACGGAGAAGGACTGGCATTCATTAATTGATTACTACATGAGCTCATTGTCAATGACTGAACCTCGAAGTCGAAGACTGTTGAGGAGGTGGTGGTGGCGGAGGGATGTGGTGGTCGGACTGGTGGTGACGGCCTAACAAATACGCCAAATCCTGTTCCACTAATTGTGATTCAAGTGCACTGATCTGTTCGAGTGTGGACTGGTATGTATGGGAAGGCTGCAGATGGTCACGACTGGCGCCACTGCTGTATAAATGTCTATCAGATTCCGGTTCACTGAGTCGGATGTCCTCTGACCCGGAAGGAGACAAACGGTTGGAATGAAGAGATTGTATCTCTAATTGTCTCAACAAATCTTCTAAATTCCTGATCCGAATCGGACCGATTGGAGGCACGGAGTCGTCGTCAGAACCACTCACTTGTGATTCATTTGATTTCAAACGACTCAAACCTGTGTTAAGACAACAATCGATTATTTTGTTTAATGTTTAGTAATTCAAATGAAGTTCAAATAAAGTGATTATTTGAGAGAAAAGGTTTGGAAACAAATTAGAGAAGAATTGACGAAAACGTCTATTATTATAGAAATCTATTTATATCCCAAACCAACAAACACTGAGAGAAGGATTGAGTGAAGTATTGATTTGAACTCATCTATAAATACCTGCATATTCTGGAATTGAGTCCAAGAACGCCTTTTTGGCCGCATCTGATGGAGGGGAAGGACGGCTCAGATCGATAGAACGACTCGATGACTGAAGCGCTTCCAGTATTTCTTCGTGATATCCATTCAGTGCTTTGAATCGATCGATATCACTGAAGGCATCGCTATTTCGGTTGTTATCTGAATGGCTTAAGTCTTGGTTATCTGATTGACTCAAATCACCCCAACGTTCAATAGGATGGCTGCCATCGGATGCCATAGCCATTGCGGCCATATGTTTGAGTATACCCTTTTCGGGACCGAATTGATGACCCAATTTTGACAAATTGTTTGGCGATAACTCAATGAACTGAGAAGTCGTCTCATTGTGTCTGTTATGCGGTTCAACATCTGTTTGTGAGTCCTTCCGTAGGCTTTCCTTCTGGCGCTTCATCTCTTGTATTTTATCTTCTCTATAGGAAGGCATTGATCCAAATGTTATAATTCTGGACACGTTTTCATTGAACGGATCGTTTTCAATGAGAGCGCCAGAAGTTTTACGGTTTAACTGTTTCTTTAATTGATGTCTCTCTGACTTGGAAGGCATAAGACTTCGACGCCTATAGTATAGAGACATTCAATTTAATACAAATTCAATTCATTTTGAAAAATGAAAACTTTGGTCAAAAAGTATTCATATGTCTTACACAATAAGATCTTCTCTGATCTCTAATAATGTATTTTTCATAATAAATATTTTGAACAAATTTCCAATAAATTCATTTCACACATAAAATTGTTTTCAATATTTATTTCTAATAATGAATTGATGTCTCATTTTGTGTCTAAATTTCAAATAATGTAATATTGAGTGAAATCTTAATATTAATAATAAGCAAATATCGACAAATTGTTACTTAAACTCAATTTTGATGTTGAAAGCAATCGAATGGCGTTTTGCTATCAATTAGCATAACTTTCATTAAAATCCATTAACGAAATAAAAGGTTTTATTTTAATGAGACTTTCATTGAGACGTCTAATGATATGCTGCTATACTTCACAACAACTCAATGCAATGAACCGATTGTTTGGACAATTGTTTGTTTAATCCCAAAGTATTTCTGTTTTTATTCTCTAATTTAAACAAAAAGCAATACAAAAGTCTAGTAAAACATTGAATGTTTCCGAACAAAAACGGTTTGAATTCAATTGTTTTTTCCATTTTCAGTGAACTAACGATTGGTTGTAAATGTTTTGAATCAAAGTCTATTGAATTGTGTTTTCTATTTTTTTTATGTAATCACAAAATAAAAATTAGTGCCAAAAAATGCATTGTTATTTGGGCTGTGATTTGAAAACTTATGATTGAATTGCATTCACAACAATTGAAGCATAAAATTCGTATCAATTGAATGAATCATTTATTCTAAATGTGTTTTCAAATGGATATTCAGTGCAAAAACATTGAGCAAAAGAGTGGAAATTCTGACAAAAATTCTGTTTCTCATGCGATTAAAGTGAAAAAAATACATAAAATCTTTTTATTGATCCAAAAATCACAGGAAATAATAGGCATTTAATTTGAAGTCAAACTTTACGATAACAGCATTTTATGAATCAATTCTACATTTGATTTTCAATTGAAATGTTATTTTAATAGAGAAGGAGTTAGTGTTTTGACGCTATATTTCCACTGCATTAACGAATAGAATGCTATCATATGATAGAAAATCTCAACTTTCAATCTCTAAGACATTCCTAACATGAATGTCAATCATATGATTATCTCAAAACCAAAATTCTTCACAACTTTATTATGTCTCAAAATATCATAAATATTTAAATTTTGAAAATATTTTTATTTTAATTAATATTAAAATTTTTTATAAGAAATAAAAATCACTTAATGTTTAAAATGATTGTTGAGAATAACTTTAGGTTTGAATATATAATAAGAAATGTTTATAAGAATATATGCCATACCTGTAACACATGGCCAGCAGTGCAAAGAATATGAAAACTCCTCCAACTATAGAAACTAAGATCATAACCAAATACGCGGCGCTCATTGACTTCTTCTTATTATCTGTCGATTCATTCAATAAATAACATTAAAATAACCAAATCTAATGACTAAGAAATACCATATTCTTTGACTACAGTTGAATAGAGATCTGATATATTCTTGTCGACTGCGGGCTGTGGTATATTGGGCTTAGCGGTCAAGGGCTTTATATTATGGACTTCAGATACAGGTGTTGTTGTCAACAATTCAGCAGACTTTTCACTGCAGTCAATACCAAGCCATCCATAATCACAGGCACAAGAGTTGACATTAGAACAGACCTAAAACATGGGTGCAATCGATTGATTAGTCACTGAACGTTAGTCTCATTAAGTGTTGGAAATGCAATGAAAGCATAGATTTGAGTAAATATATAAATCAAACAAAATTTTCTCTCTTTGTCGGCACTAAACAATACATAGAAGACTTACTCCATGTCCAGAGCACGTGAGGGCGACGTTGTTTGTCGGGCAATCACCAGGCTCAATGTATAAGTCAATACTAATACAAGTTTGATTCACACAAATCTAAACAATAAAAGCAATCATTGAGTCTTCAGTCAAGTCATGGCACAGGAGGAGAGATAGGGCAAAGACACTGTTAGAGGTAGGGGTTGTATAGAGAATAAGGAAAGACAGAAAATATTTTAAAAGAGCTTTTGTTTCACATCTATAGACGAAAAGAACAGATGTTTTGTCTTAAAAAAAACTATTTTATATATAATTTTCAATGTTTTTGTCAATCGTTGAAAACAAATAGATTTCGTTTTGACATATTTTTGGGTCAAATCGAGACTCACTTTATTATCGGAACACTTCGTGCCGTCTTGTATGAGACCCATGTCATTGATGTCCACACGAATTGACCCCCTGGCCACTTTGCACTCGTACTCCACACCACTCGTATAGACCATTGTTCGCGAATATTCCTTTTCCATACCTTTAGTGAATGGGATGTGATTACCGAACTGGCACTGAAGGGAACCGCACATTAGGTTTCTGAAAATAGAGTGATTGAGTGATATATGGGTTTGTGTTCAGAATAACTAAAGACAACATTAATAACGACAAAGAGATTCAACACATAATTAATCAATTGATTCCTACTCTTGAGTGCATTTAAGGTGGTTCCCATTGCCGTCTTGACCACAATTTCCCCTTTGGTTCCCCTGTTTATTGAACTCCTGGAAGCATATGAGCTCGGAGGCACGCGACCCCTTTCCCCATATAACTGAGCACTGGTTATCAAGTGTTGGACATTCGCCATGAAAACAGAAACCCTTTCCGTCTTTACAAATGTTTCCATTTTTCTTGGATATGTCTGTCGGGCACTGGTATTAAGGAAAGATATGAACGCGTCGATCGATAAGACTTGTGCTCTACTTATTAGTATTGGTTATATTCCTTACTTTTCCACTCTTTCCATCGCATACTTCAGGCAAATCGCACTCATCGTTGGAAAGCCTACAGACGTGACCCAATGGCTTGAGCTAACGGTGCCGTCGATAAACAATTTCATTATTTGTATTTTAATTATTTTTCTTTGAATTCAAAGCAATTTAATTATGAAATATCTATTACGAGACATACCTTACAGTCCACACAACAGGGACCCGACGAGCACTCGGACTCTTGTCTGAGTTTGCAAGTGATAGGATCACAACAGGGATCCGTTTCCATGCACTCCTGGAAACTACCGCAATCGCACTCTTCCTCCTCTTCTATAACACCGTTACCACAGGACCGGAAGTCCTCTAATTCGTTGGGTTTGTTCAGCAGACAAATGCCGTGCCCTAACTGTAGAGCATTGTAATAGTCATCTAAACTGCACTGTGAGAAATGGAAGGGCTGTATGCGTTCTTCGCCTAAGATATTCTTAGCCATAATACAACCCCACCAGTCGTTGCAATTGCATTCGTCTGAGTGGACAGGTATGTAGTCATTAGGTTATGCTTATAATAGAAATGATATACTTTTGTCATCCTTGGAGTCCTCGTCGTGACCCATACCTATGTTATGGCCTAACATATGGGTAACTGTGCTGGCAGTCAAGTGAGGCTCATATATGTTGGAGTCTTGGCTCACACTTACGGCTTTGGCAGTGCATATGCTATCAGGAACAGCCATACCAACCTCTCCACTACGAAATGGCTTTCCTCTGAAAGCATATAAAGAATGATAAATGAAATGCAAAAACGATTTAATGTTTTATATATTTATAAAAATATTTTATTTTAATATGAATTTAAAATGTTTTCGTTTTGTGTGAAATCGCAAATAAAAGTACAATTTGTTTGAGCTTTCATTCAATTTAGATCCAGAATAAGGAAAGTGTCAAATATCTCGATTTCCCCTTCATTTTACTATATTCTCATCCATTGAAACTGAAAGCGTGAATGAAATGAATAAAAAATATTTTATTTTAATTTCTTTCTAAAGATTTCAAAATTTAGGCAAAATATAAAAAATCTTTTGTTGTAGTTTTGTATGGCTTTAGTGAAAGATATTATAGAAAGAGATAAATATCGAAACAAATGTGTATTCAATCGAAAAAATGATAAAATATATAAACGATTGCTTTTGAAGTTAAGGCAAAAAATGCAAACTTAAACATATTTATGAATAAGGATTGAGAAAAATGACAGAAAAACAATAATTTGTTTCTATATTTAACATATGAAATATGACATCATTTCCCTCAAGAATATATATTTATACCTAATTTCATTCATAAGATCTTTAATACAATAATTGGCTTTAAATGTGAATTAAATTTAAACATTAATTTGTCGGTAAGAATACACAAAAGGGGAATCATTTCAACAAAATGAAAAATACTCTCATTTTCAATATTGCATTCATTCAAACATTATTATTATTTCATATAATTAAAGATAATGTAAAACAAAAGTTTTTTGTCTCTTTCGGTGGTTTTTCAGAGGGGAGAGAGAGAGAGAGAGAGAGAGAGAGAGAGA
>JAQIXR010000432.1:0-28041 GCA_034700825.1 Quadroppia sp. Gr-Ori-00064 | reverse complement strand
ATTAACAATGAATTCATTTCTCGAAATTCAATTTGTAATAAATATCTCAAATTTGTCTCAATTTTCAAATACTTTAAGTTCTAATCAATTGTTAATGACTTCTTATTTTGAATAAATTTAATGTAAAATAAATTATTTAATTAAGTATTAAAACAATTTTGATTTGATTTTTGAAATCATTTATAAATGTTTGAAAAAAATATAATCTTTTATTATCTCGAAAAAGACTTCGGAATTAAGAGCTAAACAACTATTGAATTTTTAACTACACTTTCCTTTAGGCACGTAGTATATAATCTTGGTCTTTTCCTCCTTTGAATGATTTTTAATAATAATTGTAATTATAATAAAACCATATTATTTGTTAAGTCAACCAAACATTACTTAATCGTTAAATATTAGTGTCTTTTGTATGCAATGAATGCAACGAAGAAATTGATAAAGTTTTTCATAAAAACTACTTTTTGATGATCTGAATAATTAGTGCAAAAAAAAGTAAAAAACTTTTCTTCCTATTAATCATTGGTTATATAAATGAGAGAAAAATATTCAAAAAATGTTTTCATTTATTCATTTGTGAGGAAAAAATGTTTCGTTTATTTATTATAACATTATTTTCATTAATATTTTGGATGTATTTAATACACTGCAGTCAACCCCCTGAACAGGTGGCTCAACGTCGATCCTTTGGACCGCTGGCCGGATATGGAATGCCCTTTATTTATATTGAAGGCGACAAACGTAAAAATGACCTAATCTTAATTCCGGGAATGGGTGTACCGGGAATAGGTCCGGGATTAGGACCAGCAGGACTAGCAGGAATGGCAGGACTGGCAGCACCATTGCTCTTCAATCGCCCCTTCCTCAATCGGCCCCTATTTAACCCTCTCAATAGGCCTCCATTGTTTGGTTAAGTCTTTTTTCATTCAAAAATGACTTATTTTTGTTTAAATTTAAACAATTATTTAAATTAATTTATATTTAATTATTTATTTATTTATAATTAATTTATTAATTATTTATTTTGTAAATAAAATTATTTGTAATTATTTTTGTTGTAAAAAGTTTTTAAATAAAAATTTGATTCGAAATATATTTTGACTACAATTTAATTAATGATTTTTTAATCAAAAGTCACTTAAAATAAGCAGAGAGGAATGGGATGGGAAGGGATGGAGAAGAGTAAATAGCTTTCAAATTGAACAGAATATTCTGTTCTTCAAAACTCAATTAATCAATGCTTTATCGCATAATTCATCGATTCTTTTCACTAACTGTTAATTGGCGTCAAATTTTGGGTTTAGAAATATTTACATAAAATATATACTATTTTAAGAGTTGAGTAAAATTACTATTTTTTCGATCGATTTACAAGTCTTTCAATAAAATATTTGTTGAAATATTTCCAGTAATAAAGACTTAAAAAGTGCTTATCTATAAAACAAAATCATAACTCTTTGTACAAAAAATGTATACATTTTATAAATATTTTAAATATGAATTTTTTGTTGTATTTTGCAATTGAATACAACTTAAAGATTCGTATTTTGTGGTAATATTTGTAAAACTTATATTTTCATTAGTTATCGATTTAAACGATTTCTTCAATTCTTGTTAACACAGACTTTTGCCGACATTTTTCTTATTGTAATAATTCCTAAAAATTATTCATATTTTTAAACAAAACTATTTTTACTCTCATATTGAAAATACACTTAAAATAAGATAAATTTTATGAGAAAAATTCACAAAATTTAAAGCATTTTTCTTAACCTAAAAAAATATTTGAAAATATTTAAATCTCTCTCTCTCTCTCTCTCTCTCTCTCTCTCTCTCTCTCTCTCTCTCTCTCTCTCTCTCTCTCTCGAATTTTTGTACAATAGATAAGATTTTATTCAATATTATTACTTCTTTCCGGACTATATAAAAAGGGGGTTATTTTTATGTAAAGTCAAATAAATAAGAAAAATATAATTCTTTTGTATATATAGAAAATATTTATAAAAAAACAAAAATAAATTAATTAAATAAATATTTTTAAAACCTTTATCTTTAATATTTATTTAAAGTAATGTCTGAGAGAAAAGAACTCAAATGAATACCACGAGTGAAGAGAGTCTCGACTCAAGACATCCCTGTTTTTAAATATGAGGTTTTTTTACTTAAACTAAATGTTTTTGACATAAATTTATACCAATTATTGCTTTGACTTTAAACTAAATAAAGTAACACAAGATTTGCTGGCATTCACTCAAACCGTATTCAACCGCAAAAGCAAAAAAAATCACACAAAAAATCATTACTGGGTTTTGAGGCGAACTGTAATAGTCTTGACTGTTAAGAAGCACTGGTAGCTAAAAGTTGATATTGTAATTAGTTTCACATATTTAATGCAAAAAATATTTGTATTTGTTTTCTGAAAATTTTGTTTTCATTTAATATAAATCGAAGAAAAAGTTTTGAAAAATTTCTGCCTTTTTTGTGAAATTTTTTGAATACATTGTTTTTCTCTTTTTAATGTCGTATTCATTATTCATATTTTCATTTTCTTCATTTGTTATCACATTTTTGTGATATAATATTCAATGAATTTAATCAAATGAATGACATTTGTGTCAATTGAAGTGAAAGTAATGCCAGTCAACCAATTAATAACAGAGACATTTAACTATAAATGCGCGAAATTCTCATTAATCGCTTCATGTATTTCAAGTATCATTATATCTATCGGTTTGTTCTGTCATTCAATATATTTGTTAGAAGTAATCAAACTTTCAAATAATGAAAACAAACAGTCTATAAGTGAGTAAAACCATTGGGTTTTGAATTTATTCTTAAAAGTAATGATTTTCTCAATAAAAATATAAACTTATTTTTTTGTAAAATATTTTTGTTTATATTTATATACATAAAAATAAACAATAAATTTCTTATATACTAATCCTAATGAACATGAATGACCCAGATGCTTTTTTAAAATAAGACACAATTAAGTCAATAAACCCCTTATTCTGGTATATAATAATGAAAAATTTGGCAGAAAATGCTATTATAAGAGAAAGATATCTCTTTTTGTTGGAAAACATTCGCAAAAACTTTCTAATTTTAATTCAAAACTTTCTTTTTATAGTTTTTATATCACTTTTTTTGAATCTAATTTTTGAATGAAATTATGTGAAACTCAATGTCAAAGCATTTGTATTATATATAGCTTTGTTTGACATTAATTAACGTCTAATTAATTTTGAAATACAATTAAAATACAATCAAATGATTGTCTAAATATATACATATGTTATGCAAAACTCATTCAAATCAATGTCTTTGTCTTACGTCAGGAAAACAATGCATTGCCTTAATATTGGTCGCGATTATGTCAACTGTTGTTGAATTGGTGGGACTTTTCGCTGCCATTAAAGAGAATCTCATTCTGTGTACAGTATTCGCAAGTCTTATGGGAATCAGTCTCTTCTTTAAGTTCCACTTTCACGCCGGCTATTTTGAGGGCATCTCTTCGTTCATCTCAACCGTATGTGCCCTTTGGCTCATATATCTTATGATTAAGATCTATGACTAAAATTCATATTACAATTGGTTTCTTAATTATCACATATTTTTGAGTAAGTTTTTTGACCAAAAGTTTTATATTTATATAACTTATGCAATGATTGCGAATATTATGACTGTTTATGAATGACTAAATCATTGCTTAATTGAAGAGAAAATTTTATACAATTTTCTGATCAAAGACTAAATCATAAGAAAAATTATAATTATTTAGAGAAAAATCTTAAAAATATAATTTTTATCTAAATATTAAGTCAACAAATAATTTGTATTTATTATAAACTCATAAAATATTGTAATTAAAAGTTATTTTATTCAAAAAATAATATTTTGGATAAATATATAATTTCTTATAACAATAAATATTAAATATTTTCAGTTATTTAATAAATATATTAAAGAATTTGTGTTTAAATATCTTTTATCAAAACATTAATGAAAACAAATTTTGAAATTTATTTAGAATTATTTGGCGTTTATTTAAGACATAAATCAATAATAATTATATCAAATAATCATTTATAACATCGGTTTGTAATCAGTTTTTTTTTATCAAATAAACTTTTATCAAATATTCCTTTGATTTGAAAATATTTTGATTGTTTATTTCATTGAAAAACTTATACAAATTGACACAATTTTGACAACATTTTCATCAAATGTTAAAAAATAGATTTGTTTTTATCACAAAAATATCTCATTTCTAACCATAAGACACAAATATTAAGTGAAAGTCAGGGAAAAATAACTGACAAAATAATTGACGATTTCTGCTATAATTAGGTTTTGAAACAACATTGAAGTCAACGGCAAAACATATATTAATTTTTGACATTCTCTTTAATATGTATAAAAAATATTGCGATATTTTTAGGCAAAATATTTTATTAGTATTTATTTATATATTAATTCTAGGAATAAATCTTTTAATCTATGCTTTGATATAAACTTAATTAGATTTAAAACTATTAATAGATTATTATTGTTATGAAAAAAGTCTATAAATAGTAAAAATCATAAATATTTACGAAAAGAAAATATTGTTTTTATCGTTTATTACAAAAATTTTCAATATTTTTATTTATCAGATATTAATAATTAATTTTTCTGTTAATAGTTTTATAAGAAATCAAATTTTGAATGAAATGAAAAACAAAATCTTTAACGAAAATATAGTATCGAATGTTAAAGAATAAATCCATTGAATCATTAGATAAATCCCTTTCCAAACACAGAGACACAAATGCATAGAAAACACGCGAAATAACATGTTTTAAGCGATGGAAAAAATTGATTAAAAATTCATGAATAGAGAGAAAAATCAATCGATTTTTTCGTATTTAATCTCTGTTTTCATAATATATTAATATTAAGTCATAAAACAAAAGATGAAAAAATGTTATTAACAGAACATGTCTATTATTGGGGCTCAGCCAGGAATAGCCAGGTCTGGTCAGGTATATTTTGGAACTACTTTTGTTAAAAATATTGCAAATGATATGATTTCAGCGAAACTCTATTGTATTGTGAATACAACATGTCCTTGGTCATATTCATGGCTTCTCGTTCACTAATCCTTTCTGTGATCATACCGGTGCCACAGCTCAGGTATGGTAGTCTTCATCACATATTGGGCGGACTATATTTATATAACAGATATGATACATACTATAAGCACCGGTGGATTATTGTGTGCGAGAGTAATAGTCATTGAAATTATGGTATTTCTCATTCACTTCAATCACATTCAGTTGTATTGATTCCTCTGATGTGTCGCACAGTTTGCATGTTATGTGGTATACACTGTATATGTTTAGCATCACTTATCTGCCGGTGCTCTTCAACTATCAAAAAAGTGGCTCATTTTGATTGAATACGGCATAAAAAAGGGGTAGCTTTTAATCAATCAAATCGTTCAACGTTTGAGATAATAATTACACCAAAAGTATTATAATTATAATATAAGAGACAAACAATGGATAAAAATCAGTGAAAATAAAAATCTTTATTTGAATGAAAAGAGCATAAAAAGAGACGATTGAAAACAATGTCTATTTATACGAATAGTTTCACATTAGTGAAAGCAATACTCGTTTCGGTGATCGCGTTGAGTATTATCGGTTCGATCGCCCAATTGGTGGCTTCACTGTTCGCTTTGGCCGCGGCACAGGACGTGGACAACATGAGAGACCAGAGTATAATGGGTATGAATTGTCGGAAAATTATTTTTCTCTAAAAGTGTGTCAAAAATATGTGTTCAGAATTGGGAGCAATTATTATGTTAGTAATGGCTTTGATTTGCTTCACGTTTGAGTTGATTGGTCTCTTGGGTGCCATTAAACAAAATCTGGGAGTTATGTCCACTTTTGCGGTGGTCATGTGTTTGGCCACAATCATCAGTTGCTTCACGGGTTCGGGAGGTCTTAAGTTTCTCATTATTCTACTCAATCTGACAATGACTGCGCTTTCGTGTATTTATCTCTATCTCGTTATCAGGTATTCAAACAAAATGTTTTCATTTCAGATAAAATTTTTTTGATTTTTGTTTATAGACAGAAAGAATTGGAAGAATTCAGACAAAGAAATTCAATGACAATCTCTGTCATCAATGATATGAACGAAGGATTAATGGCTAACAACTATAACATGAATAATAGAAAAATAAGTAATCATTAAATTTATTGTATAATAATTTCATTACATTTAGGTTTTAAACACATTTTTCACAGAATATTCTTTAATCCGATTATTGTGATTAAAAAATTATTTCTCATTTGATTCACTAAAGAGTTTAATAGTAATCAATAGTTTAATTCAAACACACTTTGAAAACATGATAAATATGTAAAGCATATAAACATTGATTTAATGTTAACTTAAATTTATTGTTAGATTTAATTCAAAAAATTATAAATATCTAAAAAAGTAAATATTATTCACTAATAGTATTACTTATTGTAAATATATAACATATATTTAACACAAGTTTAATGTAATATTAAAAACAAATTATATTTTTACGAAAAACAAACAAAAAATATAATTATTGTTGAAAATCATTAACAGAAACAAATATAAGATTTTTTGTCAACTAATGAGAAATAAATGAATTTTCTTCAATATATTCCTATATTATAATACATATCAAAACATATGTGAATTAAATCCTTAATTATTTTCATTCATGTTTTACACATAATATATATATATTCTGTTATAGAGAATATTCTGTTATACATAATATTCAATGCATTTTATATATGGCACATATATGTCATACCCTCCCAAATAAGATCTGTAACATGTATATGAAAAAAGTTATTTGTCTTTCCCTTCTCAATGAGTTTGTGTTGGGTGTGTGCGGCACAGGTATGGCACAGGAATGGTATATAATGAAAAAATCATAGCAACAAATTATGTTAAGTATTAGTGAAGCAATAATTCAGATCATAAGAGGTTTTGCAGTCAAAGCAAATTGTTTTATATTTTTGGTTCTTTTATCACAAAAAACAATTCTGTTTTTTGTCTTTACTTTTGACGTAAATCTGTTTCATTGCTAAGTTATAGATATTATTCAAGACTTTATTCATTAAATAATTATTTAATTTATGTTTAAATAAATTATATATTTTTTGAAATAAAAATTTTATTTTAATTTCAAATTTGTTTTTAATTAAAAATCTTTTTTTAGTCATTTCTGTCGACTTTAAGTCTTTCCTTCAAAACAAATAATACTTCTTTTGTCTCAATATTACAATCAATTGGTTTGAGGTATAGAAGAGTAAACCCGAACAGAGAGTCGCGGCTAAGACAAGAATCTCCATAGACTTCCATTATAAACAATGAGGGGTATTTTATTTTTATTCTCACCTTGCACAGTTTTACACGTTTTTGCTTACAATATATTAAATATAATTTCAAATTCAAGTAATAATAAAATAAAACATTTATTTAAAATATCAATAATTGAGTGAAAAATGGATTTACAATAAAATGAATGGAAATGAAAGCCATTGTTAGAGCTCATTGTCTTCGGGCGACTCTCTCAGCATATCATAATCTCCGTCTCCATTGTCTTCCGCGTCCACAGAACTCTTAACCACTTTGTCTTCCTCTTCAGAGTCTTTCGATTCGGTGGATATCTTTGCGTCGATAATATTGTCTCTGTCTTTGTCTCCCTTTCCCCTCCATATCGACCATTGGTTTTTATAAACCATAATAAAAGACATTTTCCTATAGCCGGCGCCGCCAGGAAAGTGCATACCCGGCCACTTGTCTTTGACAGGTTTGCCCACTTCTATACAATCACCGAACGGTTTGTTCTCTTTCTCTCTGTTATTAAACTTCCAATACTTTCCACCTCTGAATACATAGACATATGGCGAAAATGTCGTTCCGAAGCTTATCTGTGGGTTAGAGCACAGGGACATCAGTCGAAAGTCATTCGAATAACATCCCAGCGCTTCTTTACTGTCCTTCCATTGGGTGCACTGAAAGTGAATATAAATATATATTTGAATTTCATTGAAGTGAATGGTATTTAACAAAATGCTAACCTCTTTCCGACTTCCCTCCGGGCGCTTACAGTACTTTCCATTGTCGTCAAAGAAGTACCAATTCTTGTCGCTATCCTTAATAACGGCGACGATATTCGGAGGATAATTGTTGTCGTCTTCGGATAGTTTCATACAGTCCTCAATCGGTGAACACTTTTCGTCGGTTATCCTATAATAGCAAACCCTATCGCCTCTGATCTTAGCATACCTTCCCTTCTTCTCATTGACGACGATCAAAGCGCCGGCATCAGCAGCACTGCCATCCGGCACATCATTGGCTTCATCGGTGATCACCTCAACCGTACCTATGGGTGCGTTATTGATCTCATTATCGTTCTGTCGCATGTCTTTCCTCAGACGGCTCTCGACGTTCAATGGCTTCCATTGAGACCAAGAGTTGTTATAAACCAAAACCAATGCATTCTTATTAAAGCTGACGCCTCCGGGAAGGAGAATGCCGTCGAACGACTCCTTGGCCTCTTTGTCGCCCTCAACCAAATTGCCAAACGGTCGCCCTTTCCTCAGCAGTCCATCGAAGCGCCAGTACTTCGACCCACGAAACACATAGATATGCGGCGGATAATTACCGCCCGAATCGACCACCGGATTATCGCACAGGGATTTCAACTCTGGCTTCAAGTCATCGCCACTACAGCCGAACAGTTGTTCATTGCCTTCCCATTCAGTGCACTAAAAAATACATAAAATTATTTCAAAACCAATTCTTATCATTAAATCTATACCTCATTTCTCATCCCTTCCTCTCGTTTGCAATACTTTCCATTACTCCTAATGTAATACCAGTTCCTATCGCGCGCTTTGATCGCGGCGCCGATATTTGGAGGGAACCGTTCGTTGTCGGTGTCGACAGGCCTACAGCTCCCAACCCAAGTCGACATGTTGTGCACGATCTGAAGGTTGCAAACGTCCGTTCCCTTGATCTTAGCGTACTTGGAATTTTCGACGTCAACATTGATGAGAGCGCCGGCATTCGCGTCATTACCCGAATCGTCATCACTCTTGTCGAGGATGGGTTGGTCAGTGATATCCCCGTCCTCTTTATTCGCCTTCCAAAGCGACCATTTATTCTTGTAGACCATCATAAAAGAGGTCATGAGATGACTGGCGCCGCCCGGGATGCGAATGCCGGGGAACTTGTCATTTGCGATGCGCCCGCCCTTTATTAGCGCACCCAACGGTTGGTTGGGTTTAGGCTTGTTGTCGAAAAGCCAATATTTGCCGCTTTTGCTAAACACGTAAATCAATGTCCAGTGATTTCCACCCGATTTGATGGCCGTGTCCTTACAAAGAGCACCCAATTCTCGACTCTCATCCTCTTTACAGCCGAACGCCTGACTGTTGTCTTTCCATTCAGTGCACTGTAAGGAAAATATATATCAAAAGGAATGTCAGCTTAGAATCAAGTTAGAATCACAGGTTTGGTGTTGCCCTCCCGGCGCTCACAATGTTTGCCCTCAGCATTGAAATAGAACCACTTCTTCTCCCGTGTCTTAACGGCTGCGACAATAAATGGCGGAAATCTATTGCTCTCCTCTTCGACGGGCTGACACTTGCCGTCCCAAAAGCACTTCTCGTTTTTGACATACAAATGACAGACCTCTCGGCCCCTAATCTTCGCGTATAGACTCCTACTCTCATCCAAAATGATAAGAGCACCTGAGTCTCCGTCATCCACGTCCTCCTCCTTCTCACTGCCATCACCGATGGGTTGTTCACTGATGTCTATAACGGATGTGTCCTTAACATAGTTTGGTCGCCATTGAGCCCATTTGTTCGCATAGACCATTACGAGCGCCAGCCTATTATGGCTGAGCCCTCCCGGGACGTGCATTCCTTCGAATCGGGTCAGTATTGGTTCGTTTCCGAGCTTTATTTCACCGAAGGGTTTGTTAGGTTTAGGTTTGTTATCGAAAATCCAATAACTTTTGCCTTTGATTATGTAGATATAGGGCGGAACAGAACCGCCGGCGCTTACTTTGGTGTCTTTGCACAATGGGATCAAACTTTGCTTCCATTTGTTGTCATTACATCCAAACAAGTCTTCATTATCTTTCCATTCTTTACACTTTTGTCAACAATTAATGAAGAATTCATTTAAAGATAATTCCGTTAACTATTCTTTACCTCTTTTTTGTTGTCCTCTTCGCGCTGGCAGTACTGCCCGTCCTTATTGATGAAATACCATATCTTATCACTCGTGAGGACAGCGGCGATAATGTGTGGTGGAAAGTGGTTGTCGTCGTCGGCCACTGGCGTGCACTTCCCGTCCCAATTCGCAACCTTATCATTGATTCTCAAATAGCAAACATCCGTTCCTTTGATTTTTGCGTATCTGTTTTTAGTGTCGACGCCCATATGTATGAGTGCTCCGCTGTCTGGACTTTCGGCGGCACTCTTCTCGACAATGACACCAATTGGAAGGTCTCTGAGGTCTCCCTCACTCGACCCCCGGCTCTCTTTCTTCCATTTGGACCACTTATTCTTAAAGACCATTATGAAGGAGTCATCCCAAGAGCCGACGCCACCGGGAAAGTGAATACCTGTCCAGTTATTCTTGGCCTTAAATCCACCCTCAATTAGATCACCGAATGGTTTGCCATCTGAAGGGTTATTATCGAATTTCCATTGCTTTCCGCCCCTAAACACATAGACTATACCATTATGAACGCCCCCGGCTTTAATGACTGGGTTATCGCACAGCCATCTCTGCTCTTTGGGTACGTCTGAGTCGTGTTTGGTCTGACAGCCAAACAATTCTTTGTTGTCTTTCCATTCATTGCACTAAAAGTCGAAAAACAAAACTCAAATCATTTCTGTCATTGAATGTATGGATAGCTCACGGCTTGGGCACTGGCGTCAGGTCTGACACAATGTTCGCCCGTTTTCTTAATAAAATAATTCATTTTATTTTTCGTACGAATGAATGCAATAATATTTGGCGGAAAGTTATTCGTGTCCTCAGACACAGGCATACACTGTCCGTCCCAATAGGCGGTGTCGAAGGGCTGGTCTTTGAAAGCCAGTGGACAGACATTGGTGTCGAATATCTTCATATATTTGCCTTCTTTTATATTCACTGGTATGAGAGCGCCGGCGTCTTCTGCATTCCACTCCTTGTCATCGGGCGGTTCGCCGTCTTCTTCGAGGATCGGCTTATCACTGATGTCATTGACATCGGGTTTGGTGTCTTTGATGCGATTCTTGTTTTTCAATGCATTCTTCGGTTTTGATTCATCCGAGTCATCGTTGTCTCCATTCTTTGTCTCACTTCCGGGAAAGAGTCTGCCTTTTGGACCCCTTTCCTCGTCTTCGTCTTCTGAATCATCTTTGGGTTTACTCTTCTTTTTGTCTCTTCCTTTCGGGTCGTCGTCGGAGGGTTTGTCAGAGTCGTCGGCGTCATCTCCCTGGCCATCGTGTGGGTACCACCTTGACCATTTTATTTTGTAAATAGTGATAAAATTCTTACTGTCAGCACCGGTAGCCCCTGGCCAGTGAATGCCCGGCCATTTCATTTTAGCCGGAACTCCGCCTTCGATGAGATTTCCAAACGGTTTCTTCGGCTGGAATTCATTGTCGAACTTCCAGTGCATTCCGTCTTTGAAAAGATAAATAAATGGCGGATAATTTGTCCCTGAATTGACTTTCGGGTTTCGACACAAGTATTTGAATCTGGGATTCAATCGCATCTCAAGCGAATCGCAGCCCAGAATAGTCTGAAGTGGTCTCCAATCAGAGCACTAATGGGTTTTGAAGAGAGATATCATCAAAAATATTACATAAATTGTAGGATCAGTTGACCACTACCTGTGCTGCCCCGCTCTTCACATGTCGCTTACAGTACTGGCCGTCCCTATTGATGAAATACCAATTGCTATCACCGGCCAGAATAGCCCCGACCAGAAAGGGTGGAAAGTTATTGCGATTGACGTCTTCGCTGACATGCGTACAGTTCCCCAATTTATAGCAATCTTTATCCCGGAGCGAATAGTGACAGATCTGATCGCCGATGACTTTTGAGTACTTCCTCTTCTGTTTGTCAATGGGAATGAGAGCACTGTCGCCATCGGTTCCCACTTTGATTTTGGGCATATCGTGGTCTTCGTCACCAATTGGTTCTTCAAACACATCTATTGGTCTCTGAAAGTCGACGCCATCACCACTAGCACTGGGATCACCACTTAAATCCTTTACTTTCTTCTTCGGGTCTTCATCTTCATCGCCATCATTGGGTGCGTCACTTTTTGCCTTTCCTTTCTTACTCTGAACTTCCTCTTCGTCATCGCTTTTCTTCTTATCATCGCTTTTGTCCTTTCCTTTAGACTCTTCAGTAGTAGAGTTGTCTTCATCTTCGGCCCCATTGCCGTCCTCTTCCTTAACGGGTCTATTCTTCTTCTTATAGACCAAAAGCCAGTCGTGATCTCCAGTCATATCCCCTTCCAGGGTGTGGTTGGCGTCTTGAGGTGTCCAACGCGACCACTTCTTCTTGTAGACCATAATAAAGTTGTTGCCATCAAAGCCGGAGCCGCCGGGAAAGTGGATACCATTCCATAGATCGTTGGCCAACTTTTCGCCTTCTATGACATCTCCGAACGGCTTCCGATCGGAGACTTTGTTGTCAAAGACCCAAAACTTTCCGCCTCTGAAGACCCAAATGCGAGGTATACCTGAAGTCTTGGACAGCGCCTCTTGAGTGCCGGCTTTGATTATGAGATTAGAGCACAAAGACGTGAGCGCACGACTAGAGCCACGGGAACAGCCGAACACTTCGCTATTGTCTCGCCATTCGGTGCACTGAAAGGAAAGACACAAAATATATATACAAAAAATATCTTTAAAACCCATTCCATACAAACCGTTTGAAAATTATTTTTTCTTCTTTTGCAATACTTTCCACTCTTGTCGAAGAAGAACCAGTCGTTGTCGTCGTTCTTAATGGCGGCCACAATATATGGCGGAAAGTTGTTGTCGTCTTCAGTGACGGCAATACATTCGCCACTCCAGAAGGCTTTCGTCGGTCTCACCACAAGATAGCATACTTTGTTCTCAACGATTTTGGCGAAACGACTGTTCATTTCATCTATGGGTATGAGAGCGCCGGCATCACTGTCGGGGCCATTCAATTCTTCCAGAGTGTCTTCAGATGGGTCTCTGATCTCATCATCATTGACATCGTTGTCATCACTAGGTTTTAGGCCTTTATTTTTATTCTTCGCTTTAGTTCTGAAGCTCTTCATTGCCTGTCGTTTCTTGTCGTCGTCGTCGTCGTCACCCTTTCCTTGTTTGTTGTCACCCTTTGAGGGTTCAGAATCACTTTCATCGTCTTCTTCCCCCTTTCTTCCTTTTGGTTTCTTTATACCCTTCGAAGATTTGATTTCACTTTCATCGTCTATTTCACCCTTTCCTCCTTTGGGTTTCTTTTCACCCTTTGAAGGTTTGACTTCACTTTCGTCGTCTTCGTCACCCTTTCCTCGTTTAGGATCACTTTTGCTTTTGTCATCCTTTTCCTTATCGGGTCCGTCATTAGAGCCTTCCTCAGAGGGCACACTAGGGTCGGGTGCTGTGGGCCCCCAACGCGACCACTTTCGCTTATAGACGATAATCAATTTATTTGGCTTTTGATAACTAACTCCTCCCGGAAAATAAATCCCCGGCCATTGGATTCTCGCCGGCACCTGACCCTCGACTAAGTTACCAAAGGGTAGGTTCGGTTTTGGTTGGTTATCGAATTTCCAATACTTTCCTCCTCTGAACACAAGTATATTCGGCGGATAATTACCGCCGGCATTGATTCGGGTGTTTTGACACAAGAACTTCAGCTCTGGCTTTGGTTTACTGACATCACAGCCGAAGATCTTCTTATTGTCCGTCCATTTCTTGCACTTTATTAATGAAAAACACATTTGAATTTCAAAATCATTTATGTCTTCATTACCTCTTCGACACTTTTGTCGGCTCTCTTGCAATGTTGGCCATTCCTATCGAAGAAGAACCAGTTCTTATCCTTGGCCTGAATGGCGGCCACGATATCAGGAGGAAAGTTATTTTTGTCGACGCTAACGAAACGACACTTTCCTTTCCAAAACATTTTATTCTTCTTAACCACGACATAACACACCCTATCCTTCAATATCTTCGCGTATTCTTTAGCCGTCTCATTGGTGGGTATAAGAGCGCCGGCGTCTTCGGGATCGTGTTCGGGTTGGTCGGGCAGTTCGTCCGTCTTCACGAGAATCGGTTCGTCGAGCAAATCATTGATGCCTTTCGGCAGCCATTGCGACCACTTTTTACTATAGACTATCATAAACTTATCGGCGTTATGTCCGACGGCACCGGGAGTGTGAAGGCCAGGATATCTGGCTTTTGCGGGTATAAGTAATTCAATTAACTCTCCAAAAGGTTTCTTAGGTTTGGGTTTGTTATTGAAAACCCAAAGCTTTCCGCCTCTAAACACGTATATATTGGGCGGGTAATTACCGCCGGCGTTAATCTCAACATTTTTGCACAGGTGCTGAAGCTCTGGGGTCTGCTGCTTGACTGTGCACCCGAATGGCTCTTTGTTGTCCCTCCATTCGGTGCACTGTTGTGTCCAACGAAAAAAAATGTTAAAACAATTCAAAAATAAATTCAAATTTTTGTTTGTCTAATAATAACCTCTTTATAGCTATTAAGACTTCTTTTGCAATACTTTCCCTCTTTGTCGAAGAAATACCAATTATTATCTTTGGCTTTAATGGCGGCAATAATATCTGGCGGATATTTATGCGGTTCGCTCTTCACGTCCAGACATTCGCCCACAAAGTACAGGTCCTCGTCTTCGATGGCGAGTTCGCACACTTTGTGTCCTTTAATTCGAGCATATTTTCCATTATTATCCTCGGGATTAATCAGTGCACCGCCGTCTCCATTGTCCTCCTGTTCCTCATCGGGCACGTCGTGTTCGGGAAACTCAATGGGATGGTTATCAATGAATTTGTCGCCATTGGGCGACCAACAGCTGTAGCGAACGTTATCAATGATAACGCATAACTGGTTACCACTTGTGGCGAAAAAGCGGCCGTAATTCGGATCAAAGCCCTTCCACTTCACCGATGGCTCGACATTATCAGACACTAACTTCGTGAAGGCCGGGTCCATGTTCTTCTTAGCCTTTCCTCTCGGATCAAACACATAGAGGTTTACGTGTGTGAAGACATAGATCAAGTGATTGTCGTAAATGATTGATCCAATAGTTATGGGATTCACACAAAGTCTCGATATTTTGGTGTAGACTTTCGATGACTTACAGCCCAACAGCTCTCTATTGTCTCTCCAAATGCACTGAGAATTGAATGAAGAAAACCTTTTCAACGAAATTCTCATTCAAGTCATTCGTGTCTTACGTTTGAATCCTTTGAATCTAATGTGAAATATTTTGACGCCTTTTATAAATGAAAAGTAATTTTGAAACAAAAAACTGAATAAAAAATTCTCGTCAAATGTCGTACCTCTTCCTCAGCGATCATATCTGGTTCAGAGTCGTCGGTGAGCGCCGGCATATTATCCCAATCCGTTTGCTGTATTCGTTGGTGTGAGTCTTCGTCGACAATCAGAGGACGTTTACAGTATTTGTTGTCTTTGAAGAAGTAGTAAATGTTTAGATTTATAGTGAGAGCAGCGCTTAAATGGGACGGGAAGTTCTCCAACGACTTCGACACATCCATCGCATCGGTATCTTCTGAGTCATAATACACTTTTGGACCCTTTGTCCGGTAATACCACACCTGAGAGAACCGAATCAACACTTAATGGTTGTATTTGGAAATCAATTGAATACCTGGTCTTTGACGACAACAGCGACTCTACTGTTAGGTAAGACAACGGCAGCGCCGGGACTGTTGTCCAAGTCTAGAATCGGCGCCTCTTTGACCTCTGGATCACCATTTGGTAGCCATTGAGACCACGTGTTGTTGTAAACCATTATAGGCTTTATGTCATTATTACCGAAAGCGCCGGGAAATCGAATGCCTGGCCATCTCTGTTTGGCCGGTTTCGCCGCTTCCACCAAATTGCCCAAAGGTTTCTGTTTTTCGGGTTTATTATCGAATGCCCAATACTTTCCACCCCTGAATACATAGATATGTGGCGGATAATTACCCCCTGCGTTGATCTTTGGCTTCTGACACAATTCGTCTAAATTGTAGTTTTTATTCTTCGCATTACATCCGAAGAGCTCTTCATTATCTGTCCATTCCTTGCACTTAAGAATGGAATAAAAGACTAAAAATTAATTTTCAAACAATTGAACAAATGTTCAAAACATTTGTCGCACCCTTTCGTATAACTTATCCTTTCGTCGGCAAAACTTCCCCTCATTGTTGACAAAGTACCACAATTTGTCGCGGGTGAAAATGGCCGCCACCAGGTCTGGCGGGTACTGGTGTTTGTCGTCGTCGACAGTCAGACAGTCGCCGATTCGATACAACTTGTCTTTTCTGAACAACAGATTGCAGACCAGATCTCCCCTGACGTGAGTCTTCACGTTTGGCTTCGGGTCGTCGTTGAACAGAGCGCCGACATCTGACGGATCGCCATCCGCTTCGTCGGGTATTTCATCCGTCTCTATCGGTTCGTTTTTGATTATGTTTCTCAGGGGCTCTTTTCGTTTACCACCCTTAGAGAAAACCTCTTCATCATCGCTAACCTCAGTCGTTGTCTCGACATTCCTGTTGTCAACCCTTTCCCCTTTGGGTGTCCAACGAGACCAACGATTCTTATAAACAATGATGAAGTCGTCCTTCAAATAACTGACTCCACCGGGAAAATGAATGCCCGGCCACTTGTCTTTGGCCACTACCTGACCCTCAACTAAATTACCGAACGGTTTGCCCTTTTCTGGTTTGTTGTCAAACATCCAATACTTCCCACCTCTGAAGACGTATATAAATGGAGGATAATTACCGCCGGCGTTAATCTTCGTGTCTTTGCATAGGAAGGCCAACTCGTGGGCCGTCCGACCACTCGAACCCTTACCCTTCGAGTCCTTTTTTTGTTCTTTGCAGCCAAAGATCTCTTCGTTCGGATCCCATTTTGTGCACTAAAAACATATATTAATAAAATTTGAAAACCTCTTGAGTTTTGGCCAAACCTTTTCGACATTTCCATCACTTCTTGTACAATACTCTCCGTCTCTGCTAATGAAATACCATTTATTGTCTTTGGCTTTAATGGCGGCGATAATATCGGGCGGAAAGTTGTTCTCGTCTTCAGCGACTTTAACACACTTTCCACTCCAAAACATACGACTGTCCTTTACTTTGACATAACACACTTTTTTGCCCAAAATTTTTGCATATCTGGGAATCGATTCGTCGACGAGTATGAGAGCACCCGAGTCTTCTGGGTCTGACTCGGGCTCGTCTGGTATTTCGACCACCTTTTGTTCGATGGGCTGTTCGACGACCTCTTGCTTTCCGTCCGGTTTCCAAAGCGACCACTTTTTGCGGTAAATCATTATCGTGTTCTCCAAATAATTACCGAAAGCACCGGGAAATTTAATACCAGGCCATGTAGTCTTGGCTGCAATGGCGCCGTCCAATAGATTGCCGAACGGTTTCAAAGGTTGGGGTTTGTTATCGAATTGCCATAACTTTCCGCCTCTAAACACGTATATCTCTGGCGGATAATTACCGCCCGCATTGATCACTGGATCGTTGCACAGGGAGTCTAACTCAGGAGAGTTAGTAGGAGAGGCATCACAGCCAAACACTTCCCTATTATCTGCCCATTCCTTGCACTACAAAAAGGAAAAGGAGTTTTAAGAACATTTTCAACATATTTATTGATAATTCATTTGACATAACGTTCCTAAACATTGTAATACCTGTTCCCTTGAATTGGTAGGCCTTTGACAATACCTTCCCTTCACGTTAATGAAGTGCCAGACATTATCTCTATTCTTAATGGCGGCGATAATATCTGGGGGATAATTATCAGGGTCTTCAGCGACCGGAACGCACTGTCCGTCTTGATAGAGCTTGTCTTCCATAACGAGAACACACTTTTCTTTGCCTCGAATCACATGATATATACCATTCTGTGGGTCGACATTTAGGACAGCGCCGGCATCTGATGGATCGCCAGACGGCGGCTCGTCTTTGGGCTCCTCTGCCGAAGAACTGATGGTTTTGTTGATGACAACCAATTTATCGCCTTTCCAGCACTGGTATGACTTCTTCGTCATAACGCAAAACTTGTCGCCGACGGCAAAGAACTGGCCATTATTGGGATCAAAGCCCTTCCACTTCTTCTTGACGTCGATGACGATCATTGTGTCGAGATTTGTGAAACTCTGGTCACGGCTTTGATTGACATCACCCTTCGGTTGGACATCAATGACATAGACTTTCTTTTTGATAATGATGTGAATGAATTGGTTCTCCGAAACCGTCGCTGCGGTCACTCTTGGGTTGGCACAGAGTTCTGTCCATTCCTTTGACTTCTTCCTCTTGGGGTCGTCGCAACCGAACAGCTCTGTCGTCTCTCTCCAAATGCACTGCAAAAAAAGATATGCCAATTAAATGTGAAAACTTTTCACAGGAAATGCATTTTCTGCCATACATTCGATTCTTCACTTTTACTGAAATACTTTTTCGCCTAAAATATAACCACAAAAAGAAAATATTCAATGATTACAATTGGGATCAAGTCTTTGAACCTGTGACCTCTTCCTCGGGCAACTTTCGTGTCTTGGAGCCGACATTAGGTCCGTACCAATCGCTCTCATAGACATCATTATCGCCTTCAATACCTGACCCTTCTATGGAATTCATACGAATGACCCCCTGGTCTGTGATGTGAAAAGTCATCTCAAAATGTGTACAAATAATCAGAATTGAATTCAAACCTATTTTTATGGGTCGTTTGCAATATCGGTCGCCTCTGAAGAAGTAGTAAATCAACTGATTCGTGGTAACCGCCGCACATAAATTCTTGGGAAAGTTCTCTGCACTGAACTCCACTTTTAACGACTCCTCAAACGAAGAATCTTTTGTTATTTTTGTCTCTTTTCCTCTACTCTTATAATACCTGACCTGAAGTGAAAGCAAACAAAACAAAGAAATTATATTTAATTTTATATAACATTCTCTTCACTAATGACTGACAATGTCTTTGTCCACAATTGCGATGCGATTGTTCTGTAAGACAACGGCTGTCGGCGGACAGCGCTCTTCGTCTTCGATGGCTCGATTGTCGACTTCGGCGTCACCTGCAGGTGCCCATTGAGACCATTTTCTATCATAAATGGCCAAAAAGTTCTTTCCATTTTGACCGAAACCGCCGGGAAAGTGAATACCCGGCCATCGATGCTTTGCAGGCAAACAGCCGGCGACTAAATCGCCGAAAGGTTTCACTTTTGTCGGCTTATTATTGAATTCCCAGTACTTTCCGCCCCTGAACACCAGAATCGATTTGCCGTGATTTGCACCCGAATCTATTGTGTGATTATCGCAAAGACATTCCAATTGACAGTTAATATCACCAGAAGTACAGCCAAACAGTTCTCTGTTCTCCTTCCACTTCGAGCACTGGCAGTAAATAATGGATAAATTTTTAATGTTTTTTTCAATCATTTTTTTGATAATCAAAACCTCTTTTGTGTTATTATCGCTTCGTTTGCAATATTTTCCGTTTTTGTCAATAAAATACCAATTATTGTCCGATGTCTTGATTGCGGCCACAATATTAGGCGGATATTTGTTCTTGTCTTCAGTGACTGCCAGACAATTGCCAGACGAAAGAACAATGTTTTTCTTCAACACAAATCTGCAGACTTTCTCTCCTCTGATTTTTCGATACTTGGGCTCAGATTTGTCCGGATTGATGAGCGCGCCGCCATCTGACCATGGTCCTATCTCAACGTCAGGTGGGTCTTCTCTATTGATATCTCTATCGATAGTTTTGACCCCTTTTTTAGCCCCTTTCTTAACGTCCGTTTGACTCCAAGCGAACCAATGATTGTTATAAACGATAATCAAATTGTTTTTGTAATGACTGACACCTCCGGCAAAGTGAATGCCCGGCCACTTATCTTTGGCTGGTTTTGAGCCCGAAATCAATTCACCGAACGGTTTGTCCGGTTTCGGTATGTTATCGAAGTGCCAATACTTCCCACCCCTGAACACAAATATCTGGTCCATAGGGCCGTTACCGCCGGCGATAATCTTTGGATTCTTGCACAAAAACTCCAGTTCCTGTGATGAATCGGACCCTTGTTTTGATTTCTTTGTGTCCTTTTTCTGTTCCTTACCTTTCCCTTCACTACAACCAAAAACCTCTGCATTTTTGCTCCATTTATTGCACTTAAAATGAATGCATAAAAAGTTATTTTTGAATTCAAATAACAAAAAATTCTCAAAAATATCCAAACCTTATTGTATTGATTGTCAGCTCTTTTACAATATTTGCCACTTTTGTCGAAATAATACCAAAAGTCGTCTTTAGACCGAATGGCGGCCACAATATTGGCCGGAAAGGCCATACTGTCCTTCTTGACGGACACACACTCTCCGTCCCAAAAAAGACATTCCTTTTTCATCTTTAGATAACATACTTTTTTGCCTTTGATTTTAGCGAATCTGCCCTTCGATTCATCTATCTGTATAAGAGCACCGGAATCCTCGTCCTTGTAGTTCTTCTCATCGGGTGCTTCCACTTTTCTAACTATTATAATTTTCGTAATAAATATCTCAATTACGGCTGTCTTCCATTCCGTCCATTTGTTCCCATTGATAACCATGAAATTGTCACAACTTTGGACGATAGCACCGGGAAGTTGAATGCCTTTCCAATTTTCTTCGGCTAATTTTGGGCCTTCAATGAGATCGCCGAAGGGTTTGGCCTTTTTTGGCCTGTTATCAAATACCCAATACTTGCCGCCACGAAACACGTGGATGTTATTGTTATAAACACCCGCCGAATCGATAGCGGGCTTCGAGCACAGGGAGCTTAGGTCAGGTGTGACTGTTTTGGCGTCACATCCGTAAAGGGTTTTAACTTTTTTCCAGTCTTTGCACTGAAAACGAGTCGACAATTAAATGGGAATAACAATTGAATGTCTTTTACTTACCTCTGGTTTCTTGAGATCAGATTTTTTACAATATTTGCCATCATTTCTAATCATATAAAACATACTGTCCTTTGATTTTATGACAGCAATCAAATTGTCCGGAAATTTTGGCAGCTTTTTAGGCGCCGGCAGTTCTTCAACGCTCTCACAATCAATGGAAATACGAATCGTTTTCTTATTATAGATCAGAAAATAATATCCATCACCTGTTCCCTCAGGTATGAGGACAGTTGTGTTGCCTTTAGACGACCGATCTTTAGGCTCTTCTATGGCCTCTCCAATTGGCAACTCGTCTCCCGGTCTGCCCTTTGGGTCCCAACACTTATACCTCTTATTATCAATGATAACACAAACACTGTTTTCATCTGCAAAGAAGTGGCAATATTTGGTCAAATCAAAACCGGACCACTTTTTGGCCGGTATGACAACAACGGGTCGAATGTTCTGAAACAATTTGTCACCACTTTTGTGGTCACCAATCGATCGACCATTCATTATATAGATCTTGTCTTTGGTGAAGAAATAGAGGTCTGATTTGTCATAAATCACTGTTCCTATTGTTATAGGATTTGCACACAATTCTGGAAACTCTTTACGTGTTTGCGATGACTCACAGCCAATGAGTTCAGCATTTGATCTCCAAATACACTAAACAGTAATAATTGAATAGAATTTCAAAAGTTTTCAAAAGTTTTTCATACATGCGATAAGTCTTTGGAAAGTCTGAAATGTTTTGATTTCTACAAAAAAAATAAACAAATTTTAAATGAATTTTTTGTTTATAAACATTGAAAACAGACTTCTTTAGGACTGAGGGGAATGTTATACGACTTTTCCGTTACTTCAAAACTCTGTATCCAATCGCCATAAGACAGATCCGTGTCCTCATCGACAATGAGGGGTCGTTTGCAGTATTGAGAGCCGCGGAAGAAGTAATAGACTTTCTTATTGAAACTAAAGGCGCTGTCGATTAGGTTCGGGAACATTTCAATCGTTTCGTTCAGTCGTTTGGGTTTGAACTTCTTCGACGACTTCACGATTTTGTCCCCAATTTTCTTGTAATACCAGGCCTTCAATGGGTTTGAACACATTATACCATAAACTCGTTAACACATCCCATACCTGATTGTCTTTGACGACAGCGATGTTATGGTTGGGCAAAACAACAGCCGTTCCGCAAGACTTGGTTTCGGCGATGAGGTCAACGTTTGCAACCTTTTCATCTGCTTTCCATCGAAGCCATTGTTTGGAGTAAATCATAACGAAATCCTTACCACAATATCCGGCACCGCCTGGAAATTTAATGCCCGGCCATTTGTCTTTAGCGTAAGCGCCGCCAGTAATCACTTTCCCAAATGGTTTGCCTTCGAGGGCTATGCCATCGAATTGCCAGTATTTGCCACCCCTGAAGACGAGTATATGATTTGGCAAATTGCCCCCTGCGTTGATGTGTGTGTTAGCGCACAGGGATCTCAACATTGGCTCCGATTTTCGGTCCTCACAACCAAACACCTGCTTATTGTCCAACCATTGGATGCACTGTTTTTTCAATAGAATTCAATACATTGTCATTGAATTTGATTACTTAACCATTGGATTACCTCTTCGTGCACTCCTTCAGCCCTATGACAATACTTTCCCTCTTTGTTGAAGAAATACAATCCCTTATCACTGGATCTGATGATTGCGACCACATTTGGTGGAAATTTATTCACGTCTTCGTCAACGCCAACACATTTGCCATTTTTGCTGAACTTCTTGTCTTTGATGACATAACGACAAACCAATTCTCCGCTGACTTTAGTATAAGTGCAGTCATCGCCACTTATAAGCCCTCCTCCCTCTCCGCCCTCACCAGAAGGTGGCTTTTTCGTAGTTGTTCTCGATTTAATCATCACTTCCAACTCATCGTCAGGTTCTTCGTGAAGTATTTCATGTTCGAGCACTAGATTCCGGGCCAAAGACACCGTACCTCTCGATGATGGCTGCACTTCATTGTCTTCAGCCAATGCCCAACGCGACCATTTGGTGGCATAAGTGGTAACGAAGCCGTATTTATCGCATGTCATTCCAGCGGGAAAGTGAATATTAGGCCACTTATGTTTGGCCGGTCGGTTGCCATGGATCAGATCACCGAACGGTTTGCCAGCCTTTGATTTGCTATTGAATTGCCAGTACTTTCCGCCTCTGAACACATAGACGAACGGCGCACAACTCGTGCCCGAAGTAATCAATGGTTTTTTGCACAACTCCTCCAAAGCCTTGCGATTGTCATCACTGTCTGAGTCTTTGAGTTTATTACAACCGAACAGTTCTTTACTGTCTTTCCATTGTTTGCACTGAAATAAAAGGCAAAGAATTAATCATTTGTTGCAAAATATCTGCCAATCAATGGTTTACTGGTTTTGAAGACTTTTGTTCTCTTTTGCAATACTTTCCGCTTTTGGTAATGAAATACCAATTATTGTCTTCTGGTTTAATCGCGGCCACAATGTCTTTGGGAAAGTTCATCACGTCTTTGGCGACCGAAACACAACTCATAACCCAATAGGCTTTGTATTCATTTATCAAAACATAACACACTTTGTCTTTGTTTAGTTTTGCATACTTTCTTTCGCTGATCAATATGAGAGCGCCGCCATCCCTGTCCATGCCTTCCTTCTCGTCCGGATATTCAATTTCCTTTTCTTGTAACTCCTTTAAGACAACTATCGACAGTCCCTTTGGCGACCACTCAGACCAGTAATTCTTATGAAAGACGACAAAATTTTCATGACATGTGCCGACAGCACCGGGAAGTGCAATCTTTGGCCACTTTTGTTTGGCTGGAACTCCACTTTCGACCAGTTGTCCAAAAGGATCGCTCGAACCCATCTTATTGTCGAACATCCAATGCTTTCCATTTCTGAACACATATATATTGGGCCCATAGTTACCTCCGGAACTGATCCGCGGATTATCGCAAATCGCCTTCAATTCAGGCCTTAATTGATTTTGTTTACACCCGAAGAGATGTCGGTTTGACTGCCAGTCATTGCACTAAGAGTTACGAAAAAAATCATTTGAAAGACAAATCATTTGCCACTAAAATCATGTCAAAGATTACCTCCGAATACTTAGTGTCGGAACTCTTGCAATACTTTCCCTCATTGTTAATGAAATACCATTTGTTATTAGAGGTATGTATGGCTGCGATGAGCTGTCCGTCCATTTCGACACTGACCTTACGTTTCTCTTTGATCCAAAAGATGTCATTTTCGCGAATAATATCCAAAATAATATTCTTCTGAATGAGTGTAAACTCACAGTCACTGCCATCGTCTTTGGGTATGAGAGCGCCGCCATCATCGACATTGCCGTCCGGTTCGTCCGCGTATTCAACGATCGACTTTTGAGTCGTTGTTCTCATCCTTTGAGCCATTATTTTGTCGTACTTTTGCTTCGTATAAATGGTCTCACTATTGATGAAAGAGCCGTCACTTTTCCAGCACTTGATGGTCGTGTCCTTCGTATTGATCACACAAAAGGTTTTGCCCACAAAAATACATCCGTTTTCTGATGGATTCAAACCCTCATACTTTTGTGGTGTCCGTGTCTTCAGTTTACTGAAGGGCTGATCGGATTTGGCATCGAAGACGAGTGTGTCTTCGGATGTGATCACATGGATCTCATTGTCTTCAACTGTTATGCAATTAATGATTGGGTTTTTGCAAAACTTCTTCATATTCTTATCCAACCCTTTGGACTGACAGCCGAACAGTTGGTTATTGTCTTTCCAAATGCACTGCAAAAATGAGATGTTAGTGGAAATGAGATGTCATGTCATTATTTCATACCCCGGATGACTGTCTCCTGTCCTCAATGATGGACTTATATCCGGTTATCTCTGACTAAAAGGATATATAAATAGAGTAAATGAAGAATATTGTGGCACTTATGACATACCCCTTCGCTGTGGACCAGTTGTGACTGTCCTTTGCTGTCAATCCTATGTGTCTCCGAGTGATGGCTTTGTTTAGCACCCGATGCCTTCAATTCGAGGTTCAATTTGCGGACACAATATTTGATTCCTTTAAAGAAGTAATAATTATTTTGATCCAAAGTCATAGCACCTGACAGTGAGGGCGGGAAGTGTTCGTATGTCTTGTCCACTGACAGTTGATTCGCCTCTCTTTCCTTAAACACGTTGTCTTCGATTGTCTTGAAGTAGAAGACCTGATGTCCGGCCACTACAGCAATCCTTTCGTTGGGCAATACTACCGGTGCTCCGAATGCATTGACATTTTTATCCAATTCTTGTATCATTTGATCCTTTTTTGCTACCTTTCCGTTGACACCATATTCTGTATATAACTTATTGTCTTTAATAACGAATAGTTTGTCATTTGATGTAAAATATGAACCCTTTTTAGGGTCAAAATCACTCCAAATGGCATTTAATTTGAATTCAGGTGGTATTAACTGTCCCAAAGGGTGTATAGCAGTGAACTGTCCGTCAAATTTATGCACTTTATTGGGTGTGAGGACATAGATGTGATTTTTATAGCCGATGACACCGGTTATGGTCGGGTCAGAGCACAGGTCTTTATACCCGGGTTTGTCTTTATTCAAAATACATGTAAATAATCTTCGGTTTGATTTCCAGACACACTTTGACTGAAAACAGTCAAAAGATAACAAAAAATAAGAGAATATAAAAAGTGGATCCATTTGTTTGGATCACATTTCATGGTTTCACATATCATACATACCTTTCCATCAACTATGGTGTCGATGTCGTCGGGCGCCTAAAGAACAATGATTTAGTTGTCATACAATGAAAGCAATCCATTGATTACATTATTGATGGAGACTTTCTTCTTGTGTCCACTTCTGTCCAATTGGTACACTTCAATGGATTCTTCTTCTTCGACCAAAGAGGTGCCGACACTACTGTCCGATTCAATATTCCTAACGCAATAGCGATTGCCTCTAAACAGGTAATACTTGCCCTCCTCTACTTCGAGGGCACCGGACAGTGAGTCGGGTAGATTGTCTCTGGTCTTGTCCACAGGTTTCGGTCCATTCTTTGACGGCTTTCGTATTGAATCGCTTTCTATGACATAATCCCAAGACTTGAGATATGATTAGAATGAGTGAAAAGTTGTCACAAATGTTATCATCAATTACTTGATGGCCGTCAACGAGGGTCAGTCTGTCGTCGAGCAGTACGACAACTGTCGGGTAATCACTGTTTCGGGAAACGATTCGTTCATTTAAGTCGAAAAACAATATAAAAATATATAAAAATTTGAGAAAAAATATTTTCATTATTTTGTCGACGACTTAACTATTGGACAAAATTAATGAGTATTTGAATACTTATTGTGTATTAAAATTAATTCATTTTTCTGCACTAATTGTGATATTTTTCTTGCAAAACATATGTTTTTTGATGTGTTTTTCATTTATTTAATTATTTTATATAATTTTTTATATTAATTAAATTTATATTAATTTGAGTTTTGATTTCATTTGTCATTCAATATATTTGAACATAAATTACAAACTCATTCAATGCTCAAAATCTCAAACAAATGTCTAATATTTCATATGATTTTCAATGTCTTTATTCACATGAATTCCAAAGTAATTGAATCTGAAATATCAAATGAATTTCATTTGAAAAATTTTCTTATATAAGAAGTGTTTGAATTTTATAAAATTATTTGATATAAAAATATTTTAAATTTAATAATTATTTTGTTTAACTCAAAATGTTTGCTCAAATCTTTGTGATCGCACCCATAGTGTTGTCGTCCGTCCGCACTCAAGAGGACGGCTCTAATCTCGGAGGAGATAATATTTGCGAAAAGAAGGAAAGGTATGAATTGTTTTGATTTTTTGAATTTATTAATAATTAATATAATTATACGTTAGCCATCCTTACGAGGAAGTGGTTGAGAGGGCAGTGCCCTACGAAGTTCGGACAAAAAAATTTTGTCTGAAAATACCCCTCAGATGTCACACAACAGGTCTTTGATTCTGTTTTTATAAACTAATTTCCAATTTTTATAACATTTTTGTTAATTGTAATTAAATAATGATATTTAGGATCGCTTCCGAAAAGTGTACAAAAAAGAAACACGAATTACAACCCGAACCATAAGATTCTGCTGTAAGGGATACACAGAATCAAATGATCTGTGTATTGGTATGTATTTGACACCATTTGAAATATGATTTTAATTATCATTACTTTTATTAATATATATAATATTCTGCTTCAGAGCCGCCAACACCTCATAGCTCGACGGCCTTGTTTTTGGGGGCTTTCAGGGGGATGATTGTCGTCATTGTTGGGGCGATCAACCAATGAAGAATCCATTGAAGTGTACCAATTGGACAGAAGTGGACACAAGAAGAAGGTCTGTCGTATTGGTGACAGAGATGTTCTGTACGTTTGATACTTTGTTTCTATAATATGTATCAAATGTGCAGAAGATTTTTGTGACAAATACCACATGAGAGCAGAAGACCGAATCGATGTCGATTGACATTGTTTTGTGCTAGACACTTTTTTTCAAATTTTATTAGTTTAGAAAATGTTTAATAAATTTTTAAATTAAAAAACAAACAAATATTAAATGAATTTTTAATGGCATTTTCCCTGAAAAAATGACATATATAGTCCGGTCATGTTAGTTCGTTCGTTAGTTCGTTAGTTCGTTCGTTCGTTCGTCGACACTGTTATCAACGGGAAATATATTCTTTATGTTATCAACGGTGTTACAGAATGACCTCCCGGTGCTT
>JAQIXR010000431.1:0-28059 GCA_034700825.1 Quadroppia sp. Gr-Ori-00064 | reverse complement strand
AGAGAGAGAGAGAGAGAGACGAATTGATGATTATTTACTTTATTTGTAGCGAAAAATATATGTTGTGTCAGAGAATGGATGAGTATTTTGAAGGCATTATAAAAAGCTTTGCCAGCATTTCATACAATCAAATGTTACTCCTATTGTGAGAACACAACACAAACAGTAATACTCTATTGAGAACTGAAACACTACTTACATAAAAAAGGCAATGCTTTTCAATAGGCAATAATATGTCGTTCTTGTGGTATGGTTTTGAAAATTGTGGTCACGAAATGTCTCCTCATTTGGTATATCAATCTCTGGTCAAACAAGACCTGCAAACATAGGAATTCCATACGAAGAGCTCCGGCTTATGAGAACATCACTAAAACTCTATCGTTTTGCTCATAATATCAACCATTCGTTTAATGTCATTCGCTATCTATATCTCTATATTTCCATTTATTTTATGCCTTTCCATTCACCACATGACTGGCCCAACAACTGAGTGTCACGACAGGGTATGAGGCCATGAAAAATGTTCGCTTCATAGTGTCTGTGAATCACTTGAGTTGAGTAAAAGTCATGTCATATCCATTGATGACAGCCTTAACTCATACACTATGTGTTCGGCCAATGAGTGCACAATATATTCAATTGTCTTAATTGAATCAAAGGTGGAGACAATGAGATGAATGGCAGGATATATGGACTCTAATCCCCAACACTTCTCATTAGCCAAAGTGCACCCGTCGTATGAGACCCTCAGACAACTGACCCCTATATATGGAAATGCATTCAAAACACAATTATAATTATAAGACACAAATGAGACACAAAATAAGAGCACTTTTTATATAAATAATTAAGTGATTACAGTATATACAGTATATATTTCGAGTGGGAAATGCCGTATCTAACTGTGCCGAACACCAAGTGATGCCCACCCCTAACGTCAAGTAAGCCGTTCCACATCTACGCCTATGAATCGGTGAGAGAGCTGTCAGTGTGTGCGCCACCAGTTTCTCAATGCTAGTCGAGTTGTGTTGCGAACTGGGAGGACATATATGATGATAACGTGCCAAATGTGGACTAACAGTCTATGTGAATGTGTGTTTCAGTCGGTGTCACATCTTAGCCAAAGGTGCGATTATGAGTGCCATACGTGACAGCAATTGTTCGCCTCATTCGCAGCCATAGAGTGATTGGGATAAGTGTTGGACACAAGAGAGTCAGGGCTTTAAAAAAGTCTCTCTTTTTTATTATCTGAAGAAAATTTTTGTGGAATTTTTCAATTAAGAAATTTTCCTCTAAAGAAGTGATCGCTTCATGTCTTCGGTGGATGTGATGTCAACAGAGAGTTAATGGAGAAGAAGAGGAAGAAGAAGAAGAGATGCAATGGTTTTTCTCACAGCAATAATAAACTCTGGCATCAAATGATAGAGACCTTCACTGACGTGAATCCCATTGAATAAGTGATTCAATTGTATGACATATCTGTGACGGGAAACAATTGTTTGACTTTTAGTTTTTATTTATTCTGTTGTTTGTGTTATGTTTCTCTCTGTTCACCAGAATATCTAATGACATAATAAATAATTTGGACTTTTCTATAAATGTTTCATAAAGTTTAAGATCGATATCAAACACATCAAACATTGTGTTCGTATGAAAAACACTGAAAACAAATAATAATAACATTTATTTAATGAACATTTTTTTTCAAACAAATAATGAAAATAAATATCTAATTATTATTATTTGAATTCAAAACCTATTGAATGAGAATAAAAAGTTTGTTTTCATTGCATTTCTAAAGAATATTCCGTTTACATAACAGTGCGAATAGAGTGAAGGAAAGGCATATTTTACATTCAAAAACTATGTATAGTTTATTAACTTTGAAAAGTTCAACATTTTTTCGCCACCCGTTCAAGAGATACACTCTATTAGCCGTCGCTGTAATAACGTTACAAATCATTGGTATGTTTTATGAGTTTTAATGTGATTTTCATATATTAAATGTAAACCTAATATACATTTATATATCGTTTTCTCGTCTCTTATACATAATCTCACTCTAAATGATGGCTAAGAATATAATGTTCTTAAAACAAATGAAATATCAATAAATCCATTAAATAATACAACAAATAATGAGTGCAAACACAGACACAGAGAGAAGGCGAGAGAGAAAAACAAAATTATGGCTTTTAATGCCTATAAAAATAATTTATATATAATTTTTTAATATTAAAATCGCATGAATTTTTGTTGTAAATTTTGTATCACATTTTAATATAAAATAGTCTAATATATAACTAAAATATCGTTCATTAATTCAATAATATTTATGTATATTTCAAATCCAATAACTTTAAGGCGTATTCACTGTATTAACAGTTAATATCATATATGAAAAAAACACATAAAAAACTTTTGTGACTTTCATATGAATTATTATCTGATATTTTCGTCGTTATATCACATTATGAAAAATATTTTTTCCAACAATACTTTTGAGTGCAATCCGTTTACTACATCCCTGTGCCCGTAAAGGGTCGCCTATTGCCTAACGTACTCTTTCTCTCGATAATAATTTCTTCATTTTTTCTGCTCTTTCTCTTCATATGGATTGAACGTCAAGTCTTGAACCACATTATTGATAGCCCATCGCTGGACCTATGGAAAGCCTATCAAACCCATCAGACCCTATCATATCCATTATAAACGAGGACGTATTTCTCACACAATCGTATGCCTCAAATGATTGAAGTCTTGCATTTGTGGCACATATTCTTTGATAACTTTATTCATCAATTTTCTAAATGCAATACTTTCTCAAAACATATATAATATGATAATATTTTGTGATATGCCATAAACCCTGTGCTGAACACCATTTCCCTTAAATATCTTTATACACTTTAAGCACATATCGAAGAATGAATGTTTATTTTTAATGTTATCTCAAAAATCATACAAAAAATATAGAAACCAAATATTTTCGGTTCAAAACTCAAACTCATATTTGCACTAAAAATGTCCACAATTTTCCCAAAGTAAAAGTCAGTAAAAATTCACATCAAAAGAGTTCTGCTCTCAAGTATATCCTAATGGATGCGGATTTTTATAATAAAATTATTTCAATATATGCCCGAACTTAAGGGGGATTTATATTATATTATAATATACCCTTATATTCCACATATTACACTTGCATTCCTAATATTGTTATAACCAAGGTAATTGTGTTACTAGGAATGATAGGGAAATTCTTCTGTCATTATTTAAAAAATATAAATTTTTCTAAAAAAATGTTATCATTTATACCAAAAATAATTTATAAAATGATTCAGAAGTGGAACAACAGTTTGATCTAACATCTCATTTAACGCCTTTCCCTCACCTCTTCTGTCAAACAGTAATCGAAGTGATTATGAATTAGAAGAAAAAAAATGTTTTTTATATATAAGCAAAACATTGTATGCACTGAATATGCACTCTATTAGTGGAGTGAGAGTTAGGTATCTCATTGTCTAACAGCAAAGCTCACTGGTATGAGCACTGGTATGAGCACTGGTATGAAAGTGAATGAGTTAACCATTGAATGATGCCAGTGGTGCATAGGGAAAGGCAGATTTACTGATGCAATACCTTTATTCTTGAGAGACTGACTACAAGAATAATAATTTTTAGTGACTATAGAAGTGGTTCAAAACAAGGAATAACTCGATTACTTGTGCTGAATACAAATGACCCAATTATGCCCTATAGAGAGCACCCAATCATTATTCTCACAAATTCCTAAACCTATTACACAATGAGTATAGAAATTATATTAAATTTTTGTTGTAATAAAAAAATTTCTATTTTATGTCAACATTTCTTTTCAAAACATTTGTTGAAAATGTGTTTATATTTTATATCACTTTTTCGTCTCAAATCTGAAATATATTTTGCAATACATATGAAAAATGTAAATCAATTTCGATATATAAACTGTTGACAACAAAATGCGAAACTTTTGTTCCACTATTCAAATGGTAATTACTTTATGGACAGATCATGTTTAGGGACACACACATGAAAATCCATGACCTGCGCTGGTATGGTGTGAAACACAGCGCCCGACAGTAAATCTGTGTTGCATTGCAATAGACATTCAAAAGATAATGTATTGAAAGAAATAGGTTTTATATTTCAAAAAATTCTGGAGTCATAACAAATTTAAGGCTACAAATCATAGACTCTCTCTCTCTCTCTCTCTCTCTCTCTCTCTCTCTCTCTCTCTCTCTCTCTCTCTCTCTCTCGCTCTCTCGCTCTCTCTAAACAAAATCTATTTCAGTATTTTTTACGCTTCAAAAAACATTTCATTTTTGTGAATATTTGAGACATAACTTAACTTATATTCTATACATGTTTTCACTCCTACTCTTACGGAATGAAATATATTTGATATAAATAATAATAAATAGTCTTTTCGTTACTTAAATGCAAAGAAAGTGATATTTGTTTCAAGTAATTCATTATTGTTTAATAGCAACGATAAAAGTCTTTTAATGACTCTGGTCTTCGAGTGTCTTATAGTATGAGAAGAAGTGATTCAAAAATATTTATCGCAAATAAAATGTTGGACTGATTTTGGGACAACTGTTCGAGACATTAAGATTAATAAGTATTAGATTGAGGGTCACATTGTGTGGACTCAGATGTTTGCTAATTAAAAATATTTTGATTGCATTTTTCTATATAAGACTTAAGACTTATTTTGAACTTATTTTATCTAATTTAGCGTCAAATGAATGAAAAGCACAAAAGAAATGAAATCTAATTTAAAGTGCAATTCATTTATTATATACTCTTATATGAAAAACAAAATTAAAACCTAAAACATAATAAAAGTCTTTTATCTCTCTCTAGGCTTTCATTTCGTTTGACTTTAACTTTAAGTGCTTTAATATATCTTTAAATTAACACAAAATATAATAACATTATATATAATATTTAATATAAAAAATGATTGAAAATTATATTTATTTATAACAATAACTGTATTGTGAGCTCAGCTCTCACTGTATATCTGATTGAAAATTGTTTCCCAATTCATGAGAGAGTTTTTCTTCACTTTTTTCATCACTTTTTCTCGTGTTTTCAAAATTACATTTCACTTATCGATCATTTTTATGTGTATTTTATATATAGAGTTCAAGTGTAAAACTCTATGTTTATAGCAATTTTCTTTGTCATAGTGTCTGTCCCTCTCCTGTATGTGTTGTAGCACTGGTATGTTATGTTAGACGACTTCTTATAATAACACACAGTATTTGAAAGATTGAAATCATTTTGAGTTTTTTTTCTCTCTTTTCAATTGGCTTTGAGTTCGCGATATAAGAGAAACGATTTAAGTGAATGTAAAACACATCTAATGGTCTCTCGGTTAGGGCTGACATCCAAATGTCTGTCTGTCTGTCGGTGTCTGTATTCTAACAGTGCCTCAAAAAAATCATGAGAACATTGAATCAAATTGTCTGTACGTAAAGAACAGTCATTTCATTATAACATAGGATTATTTCATCGGAAATGAGAATAAGAAAAAAGTTTTTCATTATTGGAGTAGAAATTATAATACGATTAGTTTTATCCTGATTTTATCACAACAGAGCTCAGCCTAAAAATGTCTTTCCACAGCACTCACAAACAGTATGAATAGGGCTTTCTTTTTGTTTTTCTTCCCTACAGTTAATCACTCTTTTCTTATGCATAAAAATAATAAAACAATTCTTTGAGAAAATACTTTTTTGAGACAAATAAAGCTCTTGAGAGTCAAGAAAAACATAGGATTTTTGTTTATGACTTATTTTGATTGTCATTCGGAGAAAACATTTATGAGTTTATCGTTTTTTATATGTCTTTTCATATATTCATCTCAACCTCTCATCTGTGAAAATCTCTCTTTAGTTTGACATTCATTTTCCACTCACTTATCATATAATGTATTCACAAAACGACGATTCATTTGAAGTCTTCTTTTGTGAAAAATAATTCAAAATTAATAGACATATACTTTAATTCCGGACTGAAGTTCAATCACGTCTTTTGTGTGACGTTTATTTTCAACACTAATCTCACGTTTTGGACAATATTTTACACTAATGTCAATGTATTTACAGTTCAATAATTATTGTGAGAAAAATATGACACAAATAAATACTATTCAATCAATTCATATATAATTCAATGAAAAGCAATAGATTTTGAGATTTAATAACTTTTTTTGCAATAAAATATTTGTCAATATTTTATTGAAATAAATTATAAAGCATTTGAAATATAAATAAAATTTTTTGCTTAATATTAATTCACTGATAATATTGAAGGACAGTCTGTGTTAGAGTTCTTCAGTTCAAAAATCAAAGTTCTTTTGGAAAAATTCAATACATATAATGAATGATATATTTATGTGAAAAAACCAAATGAAATAAACAGAAAGATATGAATATATAATACATGAAACGAATAGTAATTTTGAAGGAGATTTATAGACATTAGTTGTCTGTCCGACGGATATAACGGCTAATAATTGTAAAGAATAGCTGTTTGTGAAGAGAAGCCAATAATAAACTGTTTGATATGTCATTAATTTATTTATGGCTAACAAATGACAGGCCTCTCAATAGGGATATGGAGGGGTAAGGCAGTAGAGTTTGCTTTGAATTCGCATACATTCTCTCTCACACAGCACAGGGAGAGCACTGTATTGACGAAATGAAGAGTTCGTAAGAATATAATGAAAGTTTCGTTTGCTTAGAGTTTGCCTCAAATAATAATAAATTCAATGGGAAAGACAGTTGACATACAGTCTGTTCAGTCACACTTTATTTATGGTGAATGATGTCCATGAATGAAGAAAATGTATTCAAAAAATATATAACTGTGCAATAAATAGCCAGGGCCACCATAAGCCAGTATATTTATGTTTATAGCAAAAGATTTCCCCTCTTTTCCTATCTCTTAAAGGATTGCATGTATTTTATGGCCAAAAATGCTGTGAATCTTATGGTTTACACCACAGAGTAGTTGTGCGACAAAAGAGGAAACGCCTGATCGACCAGTGCTTATAAAATAAAGTTGAATAGAAAGAGTGAATTTGTAAAGAATGAGATAAGTGTGTGAACACAACCCGTAAGGTATGTCTACTTTTTGTGTGTGTGTTCTATACTCTGTGAGCACTGGATATCAAGTGTTCAACTAATTGCAAAGTTTTGATTATTTTGAAAAAAAGAGAAATCAATAAAAATATATAAAAAACTTTTATGTATTGAAAGTAATTTAAAAACTATTAATATTTTACGATAAAATGAATATATTTTTCGAGTTAATAATTATAATATTTTCTCCTTATATTTTGGACTGTTTTTCAAATTTATTTCTTATAATAAAATATTCATAAAATTCATAATTACTTTCATAAATAAAAAAATGTTTTTCATTTCTTAACATTATTTTAAATAAGAAAATATAACTCACTTTTCATATAAAGAAATTATAATTTCTTTTTTACATACATTTAATACTTTTATCATTAAATATTTTCTCATTTTTTCACTCTTTGAAGATAAAAATATAGATTATTTTTCATGAAAAATATTTTTATACGAGTCGTAAATATGGTTTTTATCCGTAAATATCATTAAAATTTTATTGTCTTTTTTTGGCAAAAATAATAATAAAATGAATGATTGTATTGAAATGTCTGTGAAATTCATATTTAATGATCATTACTCGCAAGTAATTCTCTGATGAGAATAAATACATATAAAAACTCTATTCAAAAATTCATATATGAATGAAATTTACATTTCATGTGAATTTCAAACTCTTTTTTGATTATTTTATTTTTATATTTCACACAAAGTTTTGTATTTTAATATCGATTTTATAATAGATTTTCAATCAAAAGCAAATAAAAACCGAAGAGAAAAGTCTTGTTTACAGTAAAGTTAATCTGAAAGGCAAAGCCATAGACGAGTGAGAGGACAGGCATCGCAGGCACAGGCACTGCACCCGCAATGACACTTCATAGCAGTATTGATATGCGATTTGAGCCTCAACTTTGGCCTCAATTCACTCGAAAAAAGACTCTTGTATTGAATGAAACGTTAATTCTATTAAATTGTCGATTGAATGCCAGGCCTTTGTATAGTGTATAGACTTTTATATAAAACATTTCATCCGATGCCAAACATTAACTAAATTAACGTTTAATAGACTTATAAAGCATTTGAATTAGTCATTCGGAAAATGCATTTTCTGACTCATACGAGAAATTCACACACATTTCCAAAGACATCAAACATTCAAATGAATTTTCAAAGAATTTTTTTTGAATAATTCAATGAAAAACAAGTAATAAATAATAGAAAAGAGAAGTAATTTCACTTCAATGTAAATAATGAGAACTTTTTTTTTGTCAAATACTTATTATATTAGAGAAAATGTATAATTATTTTCATAGAATGTTATAATAAAATAATTGTCACTCAAATACATGGTTTCAACTGATGTTATGCTTAAAGGGTGTCAATATTGGCCAAAGGGGTTATACCATAGCATGAAACACATGGGACAGGAAAAACGTTGTGATTGTTTCCCATAAGATTGCGAACCATTAATCAAGATTAGAGAATATATACTAAAGAATATTCTGTACTTTTTATTATTGGAGCGAATTTAAGGCCAATTAACTAGTGATGGATTGCTTTTCAAACGCCTGTGAAAATCCTCGCCAATAGTTTAGCACAATTTTAATCGTATATAATATCACAAACTATTGTATGCGAAATATTGTGTGCATTAAATGATAACTTTTTTCATTTTTAATGACATTTTTTGACAAAATATTTTGTAACAAAATATAGATATCTTTATATATGTTGAAAATTAATTTACGAATCGATTTAGTCCTTAAGACTTGAATTATTTTTATTATAATTACATTTGCGTTGAGTTTCAAACCTCGAGAGACGTAGAAAAAAGTGAATATTATTTTATTATAAAAATTTAATGAAAAATTTTTGCAAAATATATTCACTTTATTTCACTTTTGTGATCATTGAAGATATGAAAGAAAAATGTTTTTTGAAAATATTTTTATAATTGTTTGAAGAAATAGGAAATTATTGAAAATAATGAATGTTTTTTCAATACTCAATTGTTTTCATAAATCAAAATAATATTTATTTAAGTCAATACTCATTGAAGTGATTCTGAGCCTAAATATTGGAAATGATTTAATATGACATTCAATACGATATTTGCCATCGAGTTAGGGATTGAGTGAACGAAAGATAGAGTGAATTTGTATACGAAATACGAGTAAAAGTTTTTTGTTATAATTAAATATTTAATAAAATGTTTGAATTGTTTGACAGACTTTTCCAGCGCTTTATTGAAAATAAAGGAGATGTCGATTCCGAGGCTCGTGGAGAACGGCACCCAAGAGTCGGTGGTTTTAGACTGTGTTTACTCTTTGGATAAAATCACTGACAAAGATCTGGTGGTGAAGTGGTATCTAAACGACGACCCGGAGCCTATCTATCAGTTCATAGCCGAGTTCGGCACTCGACACGCGTCCAGTCGACTCAAGGGTCGAATCAATTTGAACTATAGTGTCAATAATGACCCCTTAAACAAATACAGGGCACTTAATCTACTTCGACCCACAATCGACTTGAGTGGTCGCTATTCGTGTCATGTCCAGTCCCTCCACAGTCAAGACACCAGAGAGGAGACGATGATTATATTTGGTATGCCTTTTGGACACTCAATTACATACAATTCAATCACTTTTTGCTCACAAAAACTAATTAAATGTTTTTCGTTGTCATTTAATGCCTGTCCACAGCCCGACCCAAGGATATAGAGTTTAGCCACAAACGGGTCACCCGTAAGGAATTCAGTGCAGCCCTAAGAAAGCATAAAAACAAACACATATTGACAGACAATAGCTATTCGTCTGATGAACAGTACTATAGCTCTTCGTCGTCGGAGTTGTTATGTAAAGTGAGTGATGTGTATCCGATGCCTGAGCTCATCATATACCGGGTGGCCCAGGATGGCAGCCATCCCCGGACACTAGACATATACCGCAAGGACTTTAAGCTCACGCCCAATGGCGCCTATAATGCCAGTGTCTCCGTATATATCAATGATAAGGAGCTGATCGAGAAGTATGGAAACGAACCGTCAATTTTTGAATGTCTTGTTGTTCTCAATGAAATCAATGATGAAATCAGGAAAAGAGTTCATTACTATCCGGGTTTGTATTATAAGCCGACGCTATCAACACATTAGTATATAAAGCACCGAATGCTATGTTTTTCACTGCTTTGAAACGCTTTTTCTATATCTTATTAAAAATTTAATTGCAATTCAAATCTCAAATGCATTCAATGTCTGCTATAATACATGTTATTATAAATATATAATTATTTATTTAACTGTAATTAACTCATAGAACATGTCTTACATTCACTGTATGTCTAACTCAATAATCCAGTGCTTATATTACAATAGAAATCATTTCTACAATTTTTTTGTTCCTATAATTTAATTAATTATTCATTTTTTTGCAGTTAATGAAGAGTTGAGAAGTAGAGGCACAGAATCCACAGCACATGTATATAATACTGTGCTCACGATATTCGTCATAATTATTATGAATGTGTTTTGGCTTTAAATTAAATATACGTCAAATTTAATTAACTTTTTGGACCAGTTTTTTGACGAAATGCTTATGAAAATAATATCAGTGCAAAAAAGGGGGAAAAAATTATCAAATCTATCACTACTGACGGCATAACAGATTTGACCGTCTGTTCATTAATTGAAAAGTCGCTTAACTATGGCTTATGAATGTGTGGCCAAAGTTCGCATGTGTTCTGAAATCTGATCAAAAAACCAGTTCATTGGCCGTCAAAACAACTCTTCGCCACAATTTCTGTTCATATCGTCAACGCATATATCAAATCATCTCAAGAATATGGTATATAAAAAACACCTTCATTTGGGAATTAAATGACATCGGATATTATATATACAGAAACGAAACAATTAATTATTTATTCGCTTTCATGAATTACTGCAAATGTATTGGCTATCGATTGGGGAACGGATTCATAAAAAGTAATGCAAAGCAAACACTCAATCATATCGTTATCAATGGTATTGCACTTGAGTTTAGATATGCTTTTCATTTGGTTTTCAAAATCCATTCATTGATTGCAAATAATGAATATTTCTTTTCATTTATACATTAAATATTAATTAAAACATTTTTATATACGAAATTGTTTTGTTGTTTTGGTGAAGGCTTTTAAATGAATTGATTGTATTTTTTATTATAAATAATGTATTTATAAGTTTATGTTGCGATACATATATGGTATGAGACGTGAGTTGAAAGCAATACCAAAAGCAAAATGTTTTAACAATTCGTATATTTTATGCTTTCATTGAATAGACGATTGAAATCATAGCCATAAGTACTGAATATGAAATTGAAATCAAAATAATTTCAAACGAAAAACTAATACAATAATACAGCGACTAATTTCGTAACTGTACAGCACCGGTATGTGCACAGACACACACACACACACACAATACACAAATATTCTATACATTATACACACAATGAGCTTAACTAACAATAAGATTATATTTGAATAATTAATATAATTATAAAATAATAATAACAATAAAAAAGGTAATACTTTTGCTATAAACGAACTGCTCATTTGCACCCATCGATTAACAGCTATTGAAACAATGTTTTATGAAAGACACTTTTGAGCCGATCTGTCATTCGTTGTAAAAAACAAAAACTAATTGAAAAAAATTGTTTTTCTGTTACTTTTGTTCGCAAAAGAAATGCTAAACAATTTGAATGTGAATCTGATTTCAGTGTTCATTCATTGAAGGCATTTTCAAAACGTAAAAAACACTACAAAAATAAGGCCAACAAAAAAAGCATAATTTATTTCAAATGTTATTTAATTTTAATTACATTTAAATGTATTTTCTGTATATATAAATCATTAACAAAAAATTGACGTTTTTTTTGCTTTTCTATGCAATAAATTAATTATTAATATTATATATTTATATATATTATTATTAATATAATTGTTTTTTCTCTCGTTTTAAGTTTTATTGACTGAATTATTATGTATTATATTATGAAATAAAATGAATTTTTCGATGAAAACAATAAAAAATGATTTTTGGCTAATATTTCAATATTTATTTATAATAATATAAACTGAAAAACAAGTCTTTGTTTTCATAATAATCTCATTGTGTTTGGAATATAAGGTGAGTTTAAAGCATATATTTATATATTTATTCTCAATCTATAATTGAATTTATGCTTTATTTTTATACCCCTTAAGCATAGAATGCAAACGAAATGCAAAAATAATTTGATTTCTTTAAACAAAACGCTTCGAAGAATGACATTAAATATATGTATGACAACGAACTCAAGAACTATATGAAGAATATATAGAATATATAGAAATATATATTTATATAAAAATTTCAAACATAAGAATAATTGCAAGAATGGTATGATAGACAACAACTATAAAAAAGGTTTTATCTCTCATTGAATATTGAAATTTAATACAATATTACTATAAATACAAGAATGAGAAAAATATATAAAAATATTTTTCTCCAAATCTCACTCTCTTTTTATATTATATTTTTATTATAACAAAAATAAGAGACAGAGATATAAACGCATAATAAAAATTTCAAACAATATGTTATATATAAACACAGTATCTGTTATATTCCATCTCCTGTTTCCCCTTAAAATTTAAACCCTGATTGTCAAACCTGACAGACGGAGAACTTAACGAAATCCATAGGTTTTTTCAATCAATAAAATTTTATATATTTATTGCAATTGATGTGAAAATTGTCTGTTATTTAAAGTATGCATAATATGAAACTCAGTCATGATTTGTATGTTTTTGTTTATTATGAATACAATCGATATTTCAATTATAAGACTTTAACTAAATTAAAGAGAGTGCGAGAGAGAGAGAGAGAGAGAGAGAGAGAGAGAGAGAGAGAGAACTTTAAATAAATTGGATCTGAAATATATGCGAATAAATAGTGTGGAAATGAATCCATAATAACTTGACTACACTTTCATCGAGACTTTTATCGAAATTTTGTTTTTATGTTATGTCTGAACAAACTCTTAATATAAGTATATTTGATATTTCATTACATTTACAAACATTAAAATTTTATTTTTTATTCATTTCACTAAAGAAAACATATTTCAATAAATACTTTTAATCGTTATTTCAATTTTCAATTCAATCTCTTCATCGAAATAGACATGAATTTTGTTTATTATTTTTATTGAATTTGTAATAAAATAGTTTTGAAATATATTTCCAAAATTCCTGTGAATCACGACTTTTAGCATAACTCATAAACAGAGGGAATGGCTTGAAATTGAATATAAGGGTCAGATTTGGCAATGCATTTGGATATACACTGCTATTATATGATAACAAACCAATGAATTTTTATGTCTACAGAATATCAAATAATTTTCAGTAGATTTGCTCTAAAATACAGAATAAAAAATATTTTTTTTTATCAAACATTTCGATCGCATTCTTACATACAGTGTATATAAAACCCTCTCTCTGTATGTCTGCACCAAAATATATATATGAAAAGTGTATACAATTTATGTGGTTTTGGTTCATATGATTCGCATTCGCTTTTTATTGCAAACATGTTTACAGTGGATGAGTAGGTCTTCACAACAAAGCCCTGTGCCGACAACAGCATCAGCACCGGGGAAGTGCCTGAACGAACAGCTGTATGCACTGTATATATATGGATGACTTTCAGAGGCAATGGCGATGACGGCTGCAGTCCTTCCATGGCTTTCATCTAAGATTTACTGTCTGTCCAAATAAAAAAGACTCCGATATTCATGTAATGCCAACAATAGTTTGGGTCAATAAATGGGATTTATTACCTATGCTTACGATTGAGAACATTCTTCTGGATTTGACTTCCAGTTTCAATCAGCGAATAGTGCAGGCGCTCAACATAAATACATAACTGTGCTCAATATAACTACATAACTGTGCGCTCAAACATATCCTTATTCTCACTTATTTTACTGATATTTACTGTATTATACAATGGGTTAGATCTGTATGTAATTTACACAACAATTTTCTACCATCTCATAGGAGGGAAAGGCATCCATGAATTGTGTGCTCAATAAACAACAAAAGTCATTGAATTATAATATTATATATATTTTATATTTAAATCATTTGCAACTAAAATGAAATACGATTTTTTGATGTCTTTAAATACAGTCAAATATATCAATAGCGAAAACATTGTTTGAATGCATTTTATTGCGAAAAACAAACAAAAAGTTTTTACTCTTAAAATGAATATCAAATAACTTATAAAACTTCAAATAAAAGAATTTATTTTGAAAACAAGTAATGATTTTTGAATTCATAATCAAATGAAATGTTGAATATATTTTCATATATTATTTATTGGTTTTTGTGTTGTTATATACCGGGGCTGTAATAACAGTGCATTTAATTTGTCATTTCCTCTTATCATTAATTTTCAAATCAATAAAATATTTCAAATCCAAAGCCATAAGTCTATTACACATGCAGTCGATATACCATATAATAACAGCGCCGTCGATAAGAGTGAACAGCGCTCTATCATAGCTGAGGGCAAGTGATTTACTCGATTGAGATGCCTATGCCTTGTGCTCATCTGCCAGTGCACCGATAGAGCACATACAGCACATACAGGCCATGAATGAAAGGCAAACTTTGAATACGATATCATTGATTGGACGATATGTTTCAATACGATGTAAAATCGATGTCTTTCTCAACAGTCATTCATAAGCCATATATAAAATTCATGTGTTGTTCGCATATAAACAGTCGGTCCTAAAAGTGAATACACAATAACTAATAGAAAAAGTGACTATTTTTGTGACACAACGACTAAAAATTGAGCACTTTTTTAATCCCTACGAGCGTTGAATACATTTACTTTTCGTTGAGTTTTTTTTCGCAATAAAAGTGTAATAAAAATGTTTGCAAAATATAAATATCAAGTTATGGCTCATAACTACTACTCGTCTTATCTTAAACTCCACTAAAAATATAATTTATTAAAATAAATAAAAAACAATTTTTTTTTTGAATAATTTTAAAACACTTTATTATAGTTTTGTTAAGACTTGGCCCTAAAATGGAAAGACATCTGATATGTCTGTACTAAAGAAGACTGTATTTTATATCTTATAGTAATGTGTCGTAAGTTTGAAAACACGTCTACTTTTGATTGTAATCTTTTGGTGTGAATTATATTCAAACGCTTCCATTGAATGCCTTAATGAAGACATGTCTTGGAAAGTCTCGGCTCCTGGGCCTCAGTTCACGAGTGATGTGTTTGCTTTGGATCCTAAACTGTTCCAATGGGTCCCCAAAGAATTGGCACCAAATTTACACCAAACACTTGATAATGAGAGCGAGACTCCCATTACTGGCACTGGTATTCGCGCCGTCAACTCATAAGACACGACTTCCGACATGACTTTATTGACAAACTAATTGATTTCGCTTTGAGTTCTTAATTGAAAATATTTGTTCAAAATATATATTTTTTATTGTAAATAAACCCCAAAAGTAAACTCAAATGACATGTCTTGGAAAACATCCGATGAATAGAAGGGAAAAAAAGTTTATTATAATTTCATTTCATTTTATCACTCATTCAATACATTATTTATATTTAAAAAACATTTTTTTTATCACAAATAAGTCTAAATATAAGAATATTTCTCTATTCATATAAAATGATGAAAAAGGGCTTAAATTTCCATATCCTTCAAATTTGTCCCTAATATTCAATAAGAAGAAAATTCTGTCCAAAAAAACTCGTTCACAAAACCATGAAATCAAAGCCCAAGAAATCAGAGCATTAAATATAAATATATAAATCAATTATAAGTCGAAAGAGGTTTTGGTTATCCATTGCTCAGCAAATATATGTATATTTTGTTGACATAAAATCATGTCTTAATGTTTATAATATATAAAGTGAAACCTTATTTGTTTAGTCACGCAATGAAATCATATGCAATACTATGTCAATGATGTCATACAACAAAATATTATTGTTATTGCTATTAATATTATATACGATTCTCTCTTACGGTTAGAATAATAACAAGAATTCTCAGTCAAATGTGAAATATGTTCAGAATATATAATAATAATATATTATATATTTGTATATATAATATATACACAGAATATCAAACAAAGAGAATATTTTTCGCTCAAACCCTTAATTATTATAAGTTTCATTTACAGTGAATTTTTCTAAACAGAGAATAAATTTTTGACTAAACATAATATTTATGATAGAAATCAATGCAATGATTGCAGACATAAGCCTTTGATGTGTTTCGCGAGCCGTATATTAACTATTAATATATCGATTTGTTTTTAAAACAATTCATTTTCTTTATTACATATTTTGGTCATTATTTTAATTAAAATGCTTTTATATCATTAAAAACAATGGTTTATAAGAATAAAAACCATAAAAACAAATCATATTTATATTAATCATTTCAAAAAAGTTTATTTTGAAAACTTTTTTTATCCCCTGTTTATTCAAAATTAAAGGATGTTTATCATACGGAAAATTGCCAAATCAACCTTGGTCAAAATTGTTTGTAAGCAGAAAATGTTTTTTAAGTGAATCTGTTTTATTTAATACATTTTTTCCTATGAAAATGTTTAGTCTAAAAGTGTTGACTTTGAAAACCAAGTGTTGAAAACAAAGTGCGAATTATTTGTTTAAAAATACTTATATTTTAACCAAAAATGAGATTAAATTTTTGCTAAAATTTATTTTTTCTTTCTCTATGATTGACAAAAATTATTAAACAATTTTTGACTCAACGCTAAAAACTGTTAATTTTTTTAGGCAAATATTTCAAACATTTTTCATTTTTTGTTGAAAAAAAAACTTTAAGACAATAATAAATATCACGTCTGAAGTGAAAGTGACAGAAATTTATGTCAAATATTCATAAAAACTCTATAATATTATCATAAGATCTATGGTTTAAAACAGAAGTCAGAGAAGAGGAGATGCTTTCCTATCGGGGAAAGGGGTTCTTCGCTAAAGGTATGAATGATTCTTCTTATGCATAGAGTTATATATATATTGTTATCTGAAATCCTAATCAAAACATCACAAAACCATTTGTGAATTACAGTGAGAAAAGTGAATGAAAAGAGGTTTTTGTGCAACACTTTATGGCATAAAAATCCGTTGAGAATTGCTTTCTCTGACAATCATTGCATTTAATATTTGAAACACTATTTTGGCAAACAATTCATAAATAATTCCCAGAGTTTTGCGCTATATATGTATTGAAGAAGTTTTATGAATGAAACTAAGCATTAATCAGACCTTTCTCTCAGGAGAGAACCTGAGAATGCATTTGAATTAAGGCCACAATTATACCAAATATATAAGAATATTCTCTTATATATTGTGTATGTCCTGAAACTCATGGAAAGGTTGTAGAAGAAAATTGACTCAAATATTCTGGAGTTGTTTCTAAAAAAATCATAAATTCAAAAAAACAAAAAACAAAATCCAATCAACCCTTTGTTCAGATAAAGAAAACTTTTGTTTTATTTATATATCTTTTGTTTTATTTTATTGAAAATATTCATTGAATTAAAATTTTGTTTTGAATTTGAATTTTTAAAGTGAATTATTAGACATAAAAACTCATCGATTTCTGAATGAAATGCAAAAAAACATTTCCTTAAAATATTTATAAAAAATTATTTCATTATAAGAATCATTACATTCAAAGATATGGCTTTGTTTTAATGCCACGAATAAAGTGCTTCTCTTATCCCTCACAACGACTCTTACATACTGTATATGATGGTCGGGCACAGGGATGTAAGGCCAGAACACAAGTAATGCCGTATTAAGACATGTTTCTGTTAAACATGACGTGAATAAATAATTACAATATAAAGCAGATCACAGTTAACGACAATGTGTACAATGTTTGTATGTCTGTGTGTTCGCACGAGCACAGGGAGGTATGACCTGGAGTTATGCATCACTTTAGCGCTACTCTTAAACATTAATGAGAAGGCATTCATAAGTCGTTGGGCAAAAAGGCTATGAAAATACATAAATACTTCACTTTAGATATAAATACAGATTTGATGTAAACATAAAATTGTTGCTAATTTTGTCTGAAATTTCTTTGAAAATTATGTTTATTATTATATTTATATAATTTTCTTATAAAGAGAAACAAAATTAAATTAAATCTCAATTATTCATAGAATTATATTCACAAAAATAATGTCATAAATGGTTTCAAATAATTAGATTTAACATTAATTATAGATAATTGTAATCACTTTTTGACAAATAATTCAATTTATATATAAATGTAAACAATATTAAAAAATTCATTAAAAATAAAATTCTTATAAAAACACTATATTTGAATAGAATCTGAATATGTGATACAATTGCCGTCAAAACTTTCAAAGCAAACATCGGTTTTGTGTTGACTTTAATGAGAAAATTGTTTTAAAGAATTTGTTTTTTATAAAAATATTTTTACTTTTAATTTAAATTTACTCTTTATGGCCAACTGTGCCATAAATCAGTGACCACCGCATATACGGTATGACAGGTGCACAACACATACGACATTCTCATCGAGTATTTTCAAAAAACAAGCAAAACATTGATTTCAGGTTTGAATGATTTTTTTGTGCCTTTTATGTAAAAAGTATTATATTTTCTCATTTGTATTACATATGAAATTGAAAATAAAATAAAAGCCAAACAAATGAAATGAATTGATTTGTGATTTATGGTAATGTAAGACTTGGTTGGACTTGATTTATGCTAATGTAGGCATCGTTTGCAAACAATACGTTATAAGACATTCCTCTTCATAACAGTGCAATACATGCAATGCTTTTACAGCAAAGACCTCATTATTTTACAGCATGTATTCAATAGGTATTACAACACAAAAAACTATACAAAAACAATACATAAAAACTCTTTCACTTTTGGTTCATAATTTCACATACCGTATGGCCAGACCTAATGGCAAACAATAGAATATCTTTAAAGTAAATATTTTTCTATTAAAACTTATACACCATTTGTTAAATGACTATAAATTTTATGCTAAAAATTAATATTCAAATTATGTTCCAATCAAAAAGGGGTTGATTTTAATGGCCATTAAATAAAATAACTAAAAATATAAAATATATTAAATTTTTATCACTCGTACGAAAAAATATTTATTAATTTTTAACATTAGATATAAAGCAAAAATCTTTTATTCATTTTTTATTTTTATTGAAGTCAAGAGATTTTTATATAATATAAAGCAATAAAAAAAATTCTAAAATTCTATTGAATTTATTGATAAAATGTTTTAATATTATTCTTCTTTGCGATAAGACTCCAAAAATCAGACACAACTGCAAAGAATCTCATATTTAATTCTGTGCTCAAATTAAAGCACATTTCGATTAAATACCATAAAAGTGGCCAAACAGTCTCTGGCGTTATATTGAGTGCTCAGTCAGACAATAATGAAAAGTTAGGACCACTCGAGAGATAACGAAAATTTCATTCAACTTAAATATTAATATTTATTTCAATGTTATGTTTGAAAAAATATCATTTAAAATGACTTTTATATAAAATTTAATTTATATGAATATTTGGAATAAAAAATAATTGTTTTATTAAATATAATATAATATTCTTTGTTATAGTAATGAATGTTTAGGTCTTAATGAAAACAAAAACCAAAAGTACTTTTCGTAATCGCAAAGTGAAGTCAAGATTATTGTTCAATAAGTTCTTAAATGCATTTATTAGATGTGTTGCAGAAGTCATGACAACAATACCAATGGCTCGGATGGTAAGAGGCGTTCAACAGTATGGATGAGTAGTTAGTAAATGCCTTTTCAAATGCCATTTCCCTCCGAAAGCTAATCATTTAATTAGATATCGCTCTTTCGCTGTGATTCACAATATGTTTTCAATTCAAATAAAATACTATACAATAAAAACATTTTTTAGGAACTGGTGTTTCGCACTGTGCCATCACTGGGCGCTGACGTTATCGGTCAAATGGATCGTCAAAAAAAACCCGAATCTTATTTCCTATAAAAGTTTTTGTGATTATATTTTTGAATATCAAATACAGAGACAGTTTTTAGACTTAATGGAGCGCTAACTTAATGTCCAAATACTGGCACCCATTATAACATAACTTTCCATTTGGCTTTCAAATAAAAGTCTCTCTCTCTCTCTCTCTCTCTCTCTCTCTCTCTCTCTCTCTCTCTCTCTCTCTCTCCCCATTTAGTCTTTAATCTCTCCTCCATTTCCCCAAAAATGTTATATCTGTTCCGAAATTAGTTTTCATCTCTGATATAGTGAATGCCATTGAAAACTATGGTCTAATCGACTCAAAGCGTATTCAAAACCATTGATTTTATCTCATACTAAGCCCAGAGAGAACTGTTCCGAAGTGCATACTTAAGTAGTACTTCACATAAAGCCAGACCTTTTTAAACAGCACTGACAGCGATGGCTCACATCGAATGAAGAGATTGTTAACTGATTTTCAAATATGTGCTCATTATTTAACATGTATTGAATTTTATGCAAAATTATTCGCTTCTCTTTCACTGTTAATCGCATTCACAATCGCTTATAAATACTGCGAAACACAATATCATTGAATATATCAACAAATGTGCATAAAATACATCAATCAGTCAACTCATGTCACTATTTATCATATCATGTCTGTCCTCAACACAGCCCCACTCTTGAGTGGCTGTCGGATATTGTGAATCTCATGCCTTTTTTATGCTAAATATGGTTTCCTTTTTATGAGAGACCAATCATTTAGTATTAGATGTGATGTCAGATAAAGTGCACAAACACTCTGTCTATACATTCTGTAGTTAGCCATAAGTTTTGTGACAATTATTTAATGACCGATTCCTTCACACGACTTCCAGTGCCATAGAATATCACAACAAGTTCTTTAGCAGAGAATATGTTCAGTCATTAATATGTTCTCAATGTATGTCTTTTGTCATCACTTTTGGTAAACAAAAGATAAATAACTTTATTGTCATTAAATCCTGAGATCTAATAAAGTGAAAGACTTTCACTGAAAGTATATTTCGAGAGCTAAACGAAACTCGAAATTAATCACAAAATATTATTATTATTTTTTTCTTTAATATATATTATATATTAGTTGGAAATCACTTATGAAATGATTATTAGAGCAAACAATTCTTTGACCGGAATTAAAGTGCATATGAATTGTCGTTCATTAAAAACACTGCAAAAACTTTGTGACCATTTGTTGGACAAAAACAAACTTTGACTTAAAGTAATTTCAATTAGGAATAGAAATAATGATAATATCGTGATTAAAACACAACCCATTCGTGACCTCACATTGAATGCAACAAAATTAGAGTATGAGAGAGAATGGGAGAGAGAATGGGAGAGAGAGAGAGAGAGAGAGAGAGAGAGAGAGAGAGAGAGAGAGAGAGAGAGAGAGAGAGAGAGAGAGAGGGAGAGAGAGAGAGAGAGAGAGCTATAAATCATAACATATGCTTTACTAGTGGTCAGTCTTCTCATTAATTATATCATATGTCAGACGATATCGACTATAATATTGTGTGAGAATATGTTTCTTATAATCAATTATTTCGTACAACAATATCGACGCTATTCTCACGTCATTATCCAATTGAGGCCTTTGTATACAATATATAGAAATTTTGGTCTTTTATTTCATATTCAAAACTCATAAACCATTTAATTTTTCTCATATAATGGGAAAAAAGTTTTAAACATTATGTGATGAAACTAACAGTAGTGTAAACCACACGACTGGGCTTTAAAGATCCCGTGCCATCAATTGATACACTGTATTCAGAATCACATATTCAGACAAAAAACTAAATTATTAGACAATTTGCACGAATAGAGTGTCAGACAATGAAAATATGAGCGCACATGTAGTTACTGAATGAAATACCGGTGCGAATCTTATATAATTGTATGGGTTCTGGGATTCTATGAATTATCACAACATATATATTATAATGATTTGCATCGATAGACAGATAAAGGGATTACAGTTTAAAGTGTATAACACTTTCGCTAACAAACAGTGATCTAATGATCACGTTTTGAGTGAAATACAAATTGAGTCAAAACTTGTTCCCATTTATTATAATATATGAATATCTGTGAAAATCATGCAAAAAACGTAACAACTATTCATTCTATGTATATATTCTGGGCTATAATTTGAGTGTAAGAATCGCTTCATTTGTTGTGCGAGAATTAAGACCAAAAATATGTATAATATTTATAACGAGAAAATACTTTCATCTCTTTTAGAGGTTTATATTCTTTGTGATGAATCAGACAATGGATAAACTGATTGGAACACCAAAAATGGTATGGTTTTGGTCTTGAGCTCCGCCTGTAATACATGAAAATTATAAAAACGGTTACATATTATTAGAGGAAAGTCTTCACAACGAAAATCTCATACCATTTGGCGTGAAGTATATGTGAATCATATATTCAAAGAGGGGAACGGTATGTAATGCACTGCCACAGCGAAAGAGATCAAGTGCTTAGCCGTTGTTGTTAGTATGAGTTGAGGATGATTTTTGTTCATCCCCTGCCATACTCGCCATCCCCTAACCATCTTTGAGCCACAATATTATTTCCGCCACTTTTGGAGGATATTTGACTCAGGGATGAGATGTTTGAGGGCTAGCAATAAATTCATTTTAGTTCTCACTGATCAATATTACTGCGCTATCATCACAAATAGCACACATCATACACACCAGGCCTACCAGTGTTTGACCACCTTTACAATCCTTGTCTAACCATTACTAAGCGATTTGTGTCGAAGAAAATGACAAAAAATCACTTTTATATGACTTAAGAAAACATAACATTTGAAAAACATTAGAAAAGGGGACAAAAGTGTTGTCAAAACAGGTGCCAAAAACACGTAAATGTGTTGTCCTAATATTCACTAAAAACTTCAAAGTCATTCAATTTCTTTAACATTGTTTTAAATGAATTATTATTATTAATGATAAGAATCTTTGATTAAAAAAATATTTTCAATTTAAAACTTATTTGAAGAAATGGAAAACATTTTACGTTCAAAGAACGACCTTGGTCATTGTCCATGTGACAACATGGGACAGTATGTGTGGAAGAGTTTGCAAGAACTGGACGATCAATCAGTTTGTTTGGTATGTCTTGTATTTAAAAACAGTTTCAAATTTGTTATATATTTTTTTATAAGATCGAGGCCTCGACTGATGAGCACTTGACTGTCTCTGAGCTCAAAAGTCGTGTCATTAGTATAGCTATGGCTCTGATTAAGAGAGGAATCGTTAAAACGGATAAAATTATTTTCAGTGGAGAAAACTCTATACAACATTTGATACTATTATTCGCCACTTATTTCATAGGCAATACATTTGTAAGACTGTATTCCTGGTTCAAAATGCACGAAGTGGAACAGGAGGTAAGACATATCAGCCCAAACATTGCCATCATTTCTGCGAAGGAAATAAATAACTACAAAGAAATTGTTGACAAGAATTCAATGAAATTTGTGGTCATTTTCAATGGAAAACATGACAAATACATAACATACGAACAGTTATTAGAAGAGGGAAGGGATCAGACATTGGAGAAGATACCATATTTTGATGTCATGCCCGAAGACATTCTTTATATGGTTTACACTTCTGGCACAAGTGGTGCACAGAAGTTGGCTATGATATCCAATAGGATGCATATGAATGCCTCACAATTTGTTAGAGCACCCGATGTGACCCAAACCCCAATCGGAACACTCTTTGAGCTTGATTTCATGAGTGGCATCAGATTAATACCGGTGTCGATACTGCGCGGACACACTGTTGTGATGTTCAACGCATCCGATGAAGAGTTGATATTCAAATGGATTGAAAAATACAAAATAAAAACATTTAAATTTTACCCCTATTTTGGACAGAGAATTCTTGAGGAAATGGAGGCAAAAAATTATGATCTCTCAAGTCTAAGGCTCATATCGACGGGTGGGGCTATATTTCCCGCACACTTAGCCAATGCTCTACATCATAGACATGGATTGAACATTACCCAAGGTTAATGTTTACCAGAGATGATTCAATTTGAGAAACATATAAATCATTGAATAATTCACTCATTTGTGAAGAATTGTAAATATTTTTAAAATTTTTTATTCTAAAAATCAGTCATTTTTATGACAAAATTCCCGATTTTGACGGTTTTTATTTCCGATTTCCGTCTCCTCTTATGATTGTATTATATGTCTATTCGTCGCAAAAATTAATACTTAACTCCAATAGGATATGGAATGACTGAATACACTGGAATAGCGTCAAATCGCGGGTCAGGCGATGACGAGGGTTATTTGCAGGGATGTGTTGGCAAAGTATTGCCGGGCAATGAGCTGAAGATCATTGACATGATTACTGGCGAGAGTTTGGGCGCAGGCATTGATGGCGAGGTATGTGTTCGCGGATGTAAAGTGTTTTCCGGCTATTATAATAATGACGGCGCGAGCAATGAGTTGATTGACGGCCAGGGATGGCTTCACACCGGCGATATTGGACACTATGACCACAAGGAAAGGCTGTTTATCACAGGTCGCCGAAAAGAATTGATTGACACCTTTGTTGACAATCTGTTTGACCATGTTCATCCTGAAGAGGTGGAACTGTTCCTATTAACTCATACAGCAATAGCCGATGCGGTTGTCGTTGGCGTCAATAATAAGACATTATATCAATGTCTCAGAGCTTATGTTGTACTCAAAAGTGGACAAACTGTTAGCCCAGAGGAGATCCAAAAATATGTTTCGGGTGAGAAATGAACATAAAATCATTAATAAATAATATTAACAAATATTTTATTATAAGACACCCTTTCCTCTGTAAAACACCTCAAAGCCGGTGTCGTATTCGTTGATCGTATGCAGAGAACCAGAAATAAAAAGATTGACCGAAAATACTATAAAAATTTGGTTAAGAATGAAGTCATTGATTAAAAACACTTAAAATGAATTGCAATTATTTTAAGCAATTTTGAATAAACTTATTTTAATTGAATGTTATTTTTTGTTAAAAACTATCGAAAAAATGAAATATCATTTCATCACAAAATGTTTGTCTATATTTGAAGAGAAAGACATCAATTGTAAGTCAAAACATTTGAAGTGATTTCAAATATTAATATAATATGTCATATATTGGGGTCAGTGCCGATTGACACGACTAACGGTGCTTTTCTGGAGGTTCACAATGACCAGGAACATTGTTTTGACAAAACAATGTATTTGTTATTTAAGAATATATTGTTCAGAATATATAAAAGACTATAATTTTCATAATTATTGTTGAATTGAATGCCATTTGTCTTAAGGACACCCTTTGGTCGTCTTCTCCCTTCCCAACAAATGTGTTGTCACAACACTCTCTCCCTGTCATCAGATGTGGTGATGCGATGACTTTGATTGAACACCACATCAGACAATGAAGTGGATTCATCACCAGTGAACCGACTGCGCCCTAGAGCACAGGCATCCAAATTTTTGGGGTCAATCTATTATCTAGTGTCCAATCTCTGGACAAGTGTTTGACTTGACTTTCCTATGGGTTCACATATTTAGGTAAACGAACTCTTTTATAGTGTTTTTATTATCATTATTGACAACAAAAATATACAAAAACTTTTTTTTTTGTATAAAAACTTTCACTAATAATAGTCTTCTCTAATAATAATAATTATTTTTATGCCTTAAATATCGCTCAAAACTATATATTTTTTCGACTTTTATTTCTTCTAATGATTTAGGACTAAAACATTGCCTTCAGTTTAATTTATTATTATTATTGTTGAGGCACTGGTAGGCACCGGTACGTCTGCCAGCGTTGTGTATAAAATTATATTCAAAAGGCATATAATATTCAAATGATTGTTATATTGCTTTTCTTGCGATAGAAACTCATATCTCATCTAAATTTCATTTCATTATACGATATATATTTTATTCTGTCTCTCGAACTACAGTTTGATAGCCAAAGCACCAGTAGGTATGGGGTGTGTGATAGGCACTGGAGAAGGCACTGGTATGTAATTGATAATCGATTACGATATCTAATGGGATATAAAAATAAAAATTTCAACTCTTTTTTGGGAAGTAATAAAAATAAATTATTCAGATTTTAACTGCATATATGAAATGCTTAAATATTCTCCGCCTGTCGTTAACATCCCGTCCCCTTTTAATTCAAAAAAGCACATATAAATTGGAGCAAATTTTTTCGTAGACTTTTTTTATTGAAAACCTAATAAATAGAGAATTTTTTTTCGAGAGATTTTTATACTTAAAACTAATCCATTTATTATATAAATGGCTATTAAATCAACTTTTTATTCAGACTAAACAACAGAACATTCCTTACAATAGCAGAGAAAGAGAGAGAAAAAAGTCATTTTGTGATTCATTTTTCAAAAAAATGCTCAACGAATACATGAAGTCATCAATCAATATATCAGTCAATATCTTGTATGCGTTTTCAATAAAGTCTATATTAATATAATATGAATGCAGTAATCGATGTCTCGAAGCAAAAAATATCTATTTATATAAGAAAATTCTTCGACGACTTAACTCAATGCTAATACCAGTGTTAACCCCATAAGAAAAGACTGGTGCTGTGTGTGGAAGAGGTGGGCGAGAGTGTTGTCAGAAGGGGGAGAACTGGCATTCAATTAGAGGTAACGACAGACTCTTTGAGAAGTGAAGTCTTACAGAAGATTAGAGATTAATCGATTGGATGCGAAAGATATATATATTGGATAACAGTATAAACAAAATATCAATCAAAACATACGATATATTTATTTTAATTTTTCAATGAAAGCCTTTCAGTGAAAGTGAACTTCAATTACAAATAATATAAATGTATTTTTTCACTAAAATTTTTCTTTGGATTATTTTCTAAAGACAATCAAATATAAGGTTTTTTTTATTTTGATAAAACTTTTCTCTTTTATGCAATCATTTGTATGAAAATAAGTGTGTTTTTAACTACCAAATAAACGTAGTATATAATTTAGTTTCTCTTTGTTGAACACAATATACTGTATTCTTTCTCCCCCTTAGTTTTGAAAATGTTTTTATTTACAGTTCAATACACCCTTAAAATCAATATTTCATTAAAAACTTTACTTTGATTTTGAATCAAAATTTTTGATTAAAAATAGTCAAAACAAGTCTTTAATATTTAATGCAATTGTGATAAGAATTAAATGCATTAAATGCAAAGATAATGAACAGTCATATCTGGACAGTATGTCAGCACATGTGAAATATTATAGTGAATGGAGTTTTTCTGATTGAATTGTTTGGTTCACATAATTATACAGACATTGAGTTAATGTAAAACACATTTTCATTGATAATTGCATTTATCAAAAAACCAAAACACAAAACAATGCAAAACATTAATCATTGGCAGAAAAAGCCAAATAATGAATGAAAATCGTTAGCAATGTTACGGTTTTTGTTACCAGTGCTCTGTTTGTCTGTGCTCTCAACATATCATACATTTGCCATCAATTCTAATCTCGTCGACGAGTGAAGAGTGAAATACAAACCAATCAAAAACATTACTCTCTTTTGAAAGTTAACAAAATTCTATTATATCTTTAGCTCTCTCTCTCTCTCTCTCTCTCTCTCTTTCTCTCTCTCTCTCTCTCTCTCCCTCTCTCTCTCTC